>CM050210.1:2862627-2870127 GCA_027475355.1 Coilia nasus | reverse complement strand
GGTGTGTGTTTGTGTGTGTGTGTTCAGCCCTACGGTGTGTGTGTGTGTGTGTGTGTGTGTGTGTGTGTGTGTGTGTGTTCAGCCCTACGGTGTGTGTGTTCAGCCCTACGGTGTGTGTGTGTGTGTGTGTGTTCAGCCCTACGGTGTGTGTGTGTGTGTGTGTGTGTGTGTTCAGCCCTACGGTGTGTGTGTGTGTGTGTGTGTGTGTGTGTGTGTGTGTGTGTTCAGCCCTACGGTGTGTGTGTGTGTGTGTGTGTGTGTGTGTGTGTGTGTGTGTGTGTTCAGCCCTACGGTGTGTGTGTGTGTGTGTGTGTGTGTGTGTGTTCAGCCCTACGGTGCGTGTGTGTGTGTGTGTGTGTGTGTGTGTTCAGCCCTACGGTGTGTGTGTGTGTGTGTGTGTGTGTTCAGCCCTACGGTGTGTGTGTGTGTGTTCAGCCCTACGGTGTGTGTGTGTGTGTGTGTGTTCAGCCCTACGGTGTGTGTGTGTGTGTTCAGCCCTACGGTGTGTGTGTGTGTGTGTGTGTTCAGCCCTACGGTGCGTGTGTGTGTGTGTGTGTGTGTGTGTGTTCAGCCCTACGGTGTGTGTGTGTGTGTGTGTGTTCAGCCCTACGGTGTGTGTGTGTGTGTGTGTGTGTGTTCAGCCCTACGGTGTGTGTGTGTGTGTGTGTGTGTGTGTGTGTGTTCAGCCCTACGGTGTGTGTGTGTGTGTGTGTGTGTGTGTGTGTGTGTGTATGTGTGTGTTCAGCCCTACGGTGTGTGTGTGTGTGTATGTGTGTGTTCAGCCCTACGGTGTGTGTGTGTGTGTGTGTGTGTGTGTTCAGCCCTACGGTGTGTGTGTGTGTGTGTATGTGTGTGTTCAGCCCTACGGTGTGTGTGTGTGTATGTGTGTGTTCAGCCCTACGGTGTGTGTGTGTGTGTGTGTGTGTGTGTGTGTATGTGTGTGTTCAGCCCTACGGTGTGTGTGTGTGTGTGTGTGTTCAGCCCTGTGTTTCCTTCACTCTCAAACCACTAACACCACGATTCCGCTCCAGTCATTATGTTCGTCGCTGGTTTTTGGCTTCAAATTTTGATTTTCCATTTCGTTATACCAAACAAAACACTCCATAGACAGAAAACGTGTATATTTTTTACTATCACTATCTACGTTAAGAACAGGTCAATTAAAAGATCAATTCACGTGCAGACTGTAAACAACATGCTAGTTGGCCTACTCTTTTTTAAAGCCCAGGCCTGGTGCATGCTAGTTGGCCTACTCTTTTTTAAAGCCCAGGCCTGGTGCATGCCAGTTGGCCTACTCTTTTTTAAAGCCCAGGCCTGGTGCATGCTAGTTGGCCTACTCTTTTTTAAAGCCCAGGCCTGGTGCATTGCCCTGCAAAGGCAAAGTGCAGTAACCATGCAAACAGTGAAACTGACAAAAATGCCTTCAAAGTTGTCATGCTGAACCATCAAACATGCTGCAGGTATAAATTGTATGGCCTGCTTTCTTAATGGCAAGAAGCAAAGGGATTTTAGTCACAAGAGAAAGGAGGAAAAGGCAATGATTCCACCCTGTACACACACACACAAACACACACACACACACACACACACACACACACACACACACACACACACACACACACACACACACACACACACACACGTACACACACAATGACCTTGCCAGAACGAAATAAAATGAACTGAATAAGTGAATGTTATTCAACTGAAATAATGACAGCAGCCTGTCAAAAGAGAAACAGAGAGGAGGGGATAGAAAGAGAGGGAGGGAGGGGGGGAGGGAGAGAGAGAGCGAGAGAGAGAGAGGAGTGATTTGTGAATTTTTATATAAAAACTGTTGGCAGCGCAAAAAGCCTCAGCTCTCATAAATCAAACGTATGAAGGACTCATATATCACAGAATATCACAGAATATCACAGTAAATATGTGAGGAAACAGGCCGACCCAGTGAAGGTCTCATATCCTGTATCACAGTAAATATCACAGAATATCACAGTAAATATGTGAGGAAACAGGCCGACCCAGACCTTTAGAATGACACAAACCAGAGCATGAGGAGATCTTAATCTCTCTACTTTGTGGGAAGGGTTAGACTGATCCAGACCTTTACATCACAGCAAACCAGAGCATGAGGAGATCTTAATCTCTCTTCTTTGTGGGAAGGGTTAGACTGATCCAGACCTTTACATCACAGCAAACCAGAGCATGAGGAGTAGTGCTGAGCAGTACTGTATGTGTGTGTGTGTTGTGTGCATGTGTTCGACTGATCCAGACACAGGAAGTCACAGGAACAGCGCAGGAAGAAACAGTGCCTTAAGATACATGACCACACACAAGCCATTTCTACTCCTGGCAGGGACAGCTAGCATGGTCTCTCTCACACACACACAGACACACACACACAGACACACAGACACACACACACACACACACACACACACACACACATTAAATCATTTCCACACTCAGCAGGGAGTGGACTTGGTCCAACACATAGAGGAAGGTTGAAACCACTTGCAAGGCATTGTGGGTATCATTTTTTCCATGGGAGACACTCAATGTGACACTTGTACAAGCAGCATCACTAGCAAAAAGAAATACATCAAGGAAACCTTTAATCTAGTGAAGGCAAGGAAACCTTTAATCTAGTGAAGGCAAGGAAACCTTTAATCTAGTGAAGGCAAGGAAACCTTTAATCTAGTGAAGGCAAGGAAACCTTTAATCTAGTGAAGGCAAGGAAACCTTTAATCTAGTGAAGGCAAGGAAACCTTTAATCTAGTGAAGGCAATCCATCACTACAGACAGGGATAATCACATACTAATCACATACTATTGGGCAATCATAACATCTTAACAGCTTAACACCTGTTCTGCGCTCTAGAAAGCAACAAGGTGGAGAACGGATTCTAGAACAATCTTTCTGTCCTCAGCTGAGAGTTCCGCTATGCTTGGTACCTTTCTGGAATGTTCACGCTGTTACTCCGAACGGCAGTGAGATCTCACACCTCAAGGTTAAGGTGTGTGTGTGTGTGTGTGTGTGTGTGTAGAAGGTGGTCATGTGGTCATTAATCAAGTCAGATCAGCTGTATGACCAGGTGTGCACGTGCCTGTGTGTGTGTGTGTCTGTGTGTGTGTGTGTGTGTGTGACCAGGTGTGCACGTGACCAGGTGTGCACATGTCTGTGTGTGTGTGTGTGTGTGTGTGTGTGAGATTGTAATTCTGGATCTGTCTCACTCAGCCCTGTCAGAAAAAAGGTCACCTTCCCACCCCCCTACCTCATGCCCATCCCTGTTGCTCGGCATTCTGGGAGATGAATGCTGCTGCTCCCATTTCCCACCCACACTGCTGACTCACTGCTGGCACTGCTGTCTGACAGAGCATCTGCTGACACCCCCTCCCCTCACCCCCTCCCCTCACACCCCCTCCCCTCACACCCTCTTACCCTCACACCCTCCTACCCTCACACCCCCTCCCCTCACCCCCTCCCCTCACACCCCCTCCCCTCACCCCCTCCCCTCACACCCCCTCCCCTCACACCCTCCCCTCACACTCCCTCTTACCCTCATCCCCTCTTACCCTCACACCCCCTCCTCCCCTCACACCCCCTCCCCTCACCTCCCTCCTACCCTCACCTCCCTCCTACCCTCACACCCCCTCCCCTCACACCCCCTCCTACCCTCACCCCCTCCTACCCTCACACCCCCTCTTACCCTCATCCCCTCTTACCCTCACACCCCCTCCTCCCCTCACACCCCCTCCCCTCACACCCCCTCTTACCCTCACCCCCTCCTCTTACCCTCATCCCCTCCCCTCACCCCCCCTCCCCTCACCCCCCCTCCCCTCACACCCCCTCTTACCCTCACACCCCCTCTTACCCTCACACCCCCTCCTACCCTCACCCCCTCCTCTTACCCTCACACCCCCTACCCTCACCCCCTCCCATCACACCCCCCTCCTACCCTCACCCCCCTCCTACCATCACCTATAGACATCCTGCACATAGGAAGTCTATGCCCTCACACCTCCTCCTACCCTCACACCCCCTCCCCTCACACCTCCTCCTACCCTCATCCCCCCTCCCCTCACACCTCCTCCTACCCTCATCCCCCCTCCTACCCTCACCTCCCTCCTACCCCCACCCCCTCCTACCCTCACCTCCCTCCTACCCCCACCCCCTCCTACCCTCACCTCCCCTACTCCCCCTTTTTAAAGGGCTTTGTGGAATGCAGTACTGGGCTGTGTTTGGGCTATTTAAGCCAGATATTTATACTTACATTACTGACTTTAATAAGGCCTTCAGCTCAGATACACGTTTTTATATTTAACGACTAAAAAGATTTCAAGATATTTTTGTTTAATAACTCGAATAACGTGTTTAGCTCAGGTATGTTTGTCCCTGCTATAAATCATAACGACATGAGCTATAGTGGAGTCAGGTTGAGGGTGGTGTTATTCAGCATACACACACACACACACACACACACACACACACACACACACACACACACACACACACATATAGACACAAACAGCCCTCACTGTAGACAGCCTCGTTGAGCGCACACACACAAACACACACACACACACACACACACACACATGTTCGCAGATGAATGCTTTAACACACACACACACACACACACACACACACATGTTCAGAGAGTGTCTCAATCAGACTCCAGTAAAACACATACACAACTACAGTGACCCCCCCCCCCCCCCCCCCCCCATCACATACTTTCAGAGAGAGAGAGAGACAGAGAGAGAGAAACTGCCTCCTCCCCCCTCCCTCTTTCACACACACAGTAACACAAAAAGACACACACACACACACACACACAACACACACACACACACACACACACACACACACACGATGAACAGACAGGAGAGACAGACACACACATAAGTCCTTGGTGGAGTTTGTACTGAATGCAGTGATGTGGTGGTATGTCTATACAGACCTGAATGCACACACACACACACACGCATACACACACGCACACACACGTACACACACTGAATGCAGTGATGTGGTGGTATGTCTATACAGACCTGAATGCACACACACACACACACACACACACACACACACACACACACACTGAATGCGGTGATGTGGTGGTATGTCTATACAGACCTGAATGCACACACACACACACACACACACGCACACACACTGAATGCGGTGATGTGGTGGTATGTCTATACAGACCTGAATACACACACACACACACACTGAATGCGGTGATGTGGTGGTATGTCTATACAGACCTGAATGCACACACACACACACACACACTGAATGCGGTGATGTGGTGGTATGTCTATACAGACCTGAATGCACACACACACACACACACACGCACACACACACACTGAATGCGGTGATGTGGTGGTATGTCTTTACAGACCTGAATGCACACACACACACACACACACACACACACACACACTAACTGCGGTAATGTGGTGGTATGTCTATACAGACCTGAATGAAGCCATTCCTGAGACAGAGCTGCTGGACAACAGCATACAGAAGGGCAGAGCCCAGCTGTCCGTCAAAAGCAGGAGGCACCGCCCATCTCGCTCCCATTTCCGGGACAGCATCAGCTCCACTGAGGGGGAGGAGAGTCTGGAGAGAAAGGTGAGTGACAGATCCGACAGCCAATCAGACGCATTCTGGTCACCAGGGTCATTTCTTTGGGCCCGTACACTGTAAACCCAGGTCAGTGTTGTTATCGGTCTGAGAGTGATTTAGGACTGCAAAAGATTTGCCACACTGTAGCCATACCCTGCCAGAGCTTTCACATAGTTTTTCCTGTAGGTTTTCGCATGTTTACCATCGTTTCTTTACTATAGCATTGCTACTACTTACCATTAGTGTTGCCACCTGTCCCGGTTTGACCTGATTGTCCCGATTTTTAACTGTCTGTCCTGGGGAAAAAAATATTCTCCCGGGACACTGACACCCGGGTCGCTGCTTATAAGCAAAAAGGTTGGTTGGGTTGCCGAAATGTCCCATGTTTTTGTCAGACATACGTGGCAACCCTACTTACCATAGTTTGTTTTACCATAGCTTTGTAACTGCTTTTACCATAGCTTTCTTTTACCATACCTTTGCTATAGCTTTTGCCATCGCTTCGCCACTGCTTTTACCAAAGCTTCATAGTCTTTACATTACCTTTGCCATTGCTTTTATGTTAGCTTTGCTATCGTCTTTAAGTGAGCTTTGCCATTGCTTTTATGTTAGCTTTGCTATGGTCTTTAAGTTAGCTTTGCTATAATCTTAAAATTAGCTTTACTACATTAGCTTTGCTATAGTTGAGTCTTCATGTGCATGGTTCAGTATTACTGTGCATGGTGCTGCCTAGCTAAACAGAATACACAGACTGCTACTGTCTCTTCTTCTTCTTCTTCTTCTTGTCCTCCTCTGCTCTCCTCTCTTGTATGTTCTGCCCTGTCAGCGTATTACAGACCATAATGCAGCCCCTGCATGTGCTTAACAAGATTAATGTTATTGTAATGGAGGCACCGTTTTGGCCACTTGTGCATCCATCCATAATTCCCATAATTCCCTTGGCTATTTAATCATCCAGAGGGCTTTTTGATCAGGACAGGGCCTCTGCTAATGAGCGTAAATAAGCTACGCCAATGGGTTAGATGTCAAGAGCTAGTGCGAGTAGTCCATGATTACACATAGATATATGGAGACCATGGAGGGCAGCACAGCTTTTAACATGCCTGTGTTCATGTGTGAGTACATGGGAAATGTGCGTGTGTATGTGTGGGTATGTGTGTGTGTCTGTGTCTGTGTGTGCACGCGTGTGTGTGTGTGGTACATATGAATGTGTGTGTGTGTTACATATGAAATGTGTGTGTGTGGTATGTATGAAATGTGTGTCTGTGTGTGTGTGTGTGGTACATATGAAACGTGTATGTGTGTGGTACATATGAAACCTGTGTGTGTGTCAAGTCACGTCAAGTAGGTTTTTATTGTCGTTTCAGCCATATACACAGTACATATTGAGACGAGACAACATTTCACCGGGAACAATTGGTTGTACACGTAACTGTTAAAACACAGTATAGACAAGACAGATACATAATAGTGCCTACATACACTATTGAGGGACTACACAGATTCACTTCACCCACTCACTCCCGCACTCACACACACGACTACACACGCACACTTACACACTCCTGTACACATCTGTACATACAGTACAACACAGTAGTGAACAATACAACACAGTTGTAAACAAGGCAGGTCAAGTTTGCAGGTGACCTAGAACAAACACTCTAGACCGGGCATGGCTTTTAGCAGAGCACTGTGGCTAGTGGTGTGATTTGTAACCTGTAGACTGTAATACATAAATATAAATAATAGCAGCAAGGCTAGTGGTATGATTTGTAAACAAAAGACTATTCTAAATAAATATAAGTAGTAGCAGCAGAAAAGTGCGGGGGCATAAGGTGCGGTGTGCTGTGACGTGC
>CM050210.1:2847627-2860127 GCA_027475355.1 Coilia nasus | reverse complement strand
GACAAGAAGACCAAGAGGAGATTCCTGGATCTTGGGTGCGTTGCCTTGACAACACCAGCAGTATCAGATTACGTAACTTAATTACAGAGGAGAACATACAGCCCAGCAAGCACATTTCATGTGTGTATGTGTGTGTGTGTGTGTGTGTGTGTGTGTCTGGCAGGGTGACGCTAAGGCGCTCCTATGTTCGCGTGAGGAAGGACAAGTCTAACAGGCTGTCCATGGGAAGCCGGTGAGTCCACTCTGCTATTTTTATTATTATTATTATTATAATTATAATTATAATTATTATTATTATTGTTGTTGTTGTTGTTGCCTTCATCCAGAATGCCAGCAAGCAGTCAGCATTTCAAAGCATCCTAAAAAGACTATACCAGTCTTCAGTTTCAGAAAACCTCTACAGCCATACGTTTATTTACATTTTTGCCCCAAAATCGCTACACATTTTTCCACATGTAGAGTTCCCCATTGCCCTTCTGTCATACTCTGGTGCTTACCCATCATGCTTTGCTGCCTGGCCCAAAGGGAGCCGTCTGAGAGCCCGTCACACACACACACATGCATGCACCTCTGTCATACTCTGGTGCTTACCCATCATGCTTTGCTGCCTGGCCCAAAGGGAGCCGTCTGAGAGCCCGTCACACACACACACATGCATGCACCTCTGTCATACTCTGGTGCCCAAAGGGAGCCGTCTGAGAGCCCGTCACACACACACACATGCATGCACCTCTGTCATACTCTGGTGCCCAAAGGGAGCCATCTGAGAGCCCGTCACACACACACACACACACACATGCATGCACCTCTGTCATACTCTGGTGCCCAAAGGGAGCCGTCTGAGAGCCCGTCACACACACACACATGCATGCACCTCTGTCATACTCTGGTGCCCAAAGGGAGCCGTCTGAGAGCCCGTCACACACACACACACACACACACACACACACACATGCATGCACCTCTGTCATACTCTGGTGCCCAAAGGGAGCCGTCTGAGAGCCCGTCACACACACACACATGCATGCACCTCTGTCATACTCTGGTGCCCAAAGGGAGCCGTCTGAGAGCCCGTCACACACACACACACACACACACACACACACACATGCATGCACCTCTGTCATACTCTGGTGCCCAAAGGGAGCCGTCTGAGAGCCCGTCACACACACACACACACACACACACATGCATGCACCTCTGTCATACTCTGGTGCCCAAAGGGAGCCGTCTAAGAGCCCGTCTCACACACACACACACACACACACACACACACACACATGCACCTCTGTCATACTCTGGTGCTTACCCATCATGCTTTGCTGCCTGGCCCAAAGGGAGCCGTCTGAGAGCCCGTCACACACACACACACACACACACACACACACACACACACACACACACACTCTGTCATACTCTGGTGCTTACTAGGGCTTTGACTCCGAACTTCGTTATTGGAGTATAATTATTATATATTATAATATAATTCGAATATTAAATTGAGATATTCGAATGGCAGCCCTTAAAATTCAAACCTGTTATGGGTATTCTTTTTTGTAAATATGTTTGCGTGTAAACATTGTTTTCAATTCAGATTCCGACTGGTGAAGTTGTGAATGGCTAGCTCATTACGGTATTATTGTCATCTGGGCTCCTGTAGGTGAGGTTAGCGTCCTTGAAAAGCAAGAGTGCGGCGCTTGAAAGTCAAAGCCCTAGAGTTTACCCATCATGCTTTGCTGTGTCCCCCACAGGGAGCCGTCGGAGAGCCCGTCGCGGAGTTCTGGCTCCTTCGTGCCTTTCTCCTGGTTCACCGATAGCAACCGAGGCTCCGCCTCCTCGGGAAGCAACCCTTCCGGCTCCCCCCGCCTGCCCTCAAACACCTCCAGCCCCCGCAAGTCCAACTCACAGGTGCAGTGTGTGTGTCTATGTGTGTGTGTGTGTGTGTGTGTCTGTGTCTGTGTGTTTGTGTGTTTCTGCCAAGTTCTGCAATGAGACCTCAACTTCCACAATCCCTTGCATATCAGTGCAGGACACATTCTGTAATACTTGGCAGAAATTTGGCTTGCGGCGGCCATCAGTGGACACTTCAGACATCAGAGAGAGACAGAGAGAGAGAGAGAGAGAGAAAGAGAGAGAGAGAGAGAGGACCGGAGAGAGACAGAGAGAGAGAGAGAAACAGAGACAGAGAGGACCAGCGAGAGAGAGAGAGAGAGGAAGGGAGTCAGACAGACAGAGAGGACCAGAGAAAGTGAGAAAGAGGGAGAAAGAGAAAAGAGAGAGAGAGAGAGAGAGACAGACAGACAGACAGAGAGGATCAGAGAAAGGCAGAGGGAGAGACAGAGGGAGAAAGAGAAAGAAAGAGAGAGAGAGAGAGATGCAGCCTGAAGAGTGTGAGTATTTTTAAAGGCCTCAGAGGAGTAGTGTGCTGCAGTGTTGCCATGGCGAGGAGTGGAGTGTCTCCCTGCTCTCGCTCTCTGCTATTTCTGGCCACATCAGCTCCTCCCTCAGACTCACTGGTGTGTGTGTGTGTGTGTGTTTGTGTATGAAGGTGTATGTGTGTATGTGTGTGTGTGTGTGCATGCGGGTATGTGTGTGTGTATGTATGTGTGTGTGTGTGGTATAGAAAATCACATTTAAGTTGCTGCATCAATAGTTAAACATTTCTGTTTAGCCTGCATGGTAGTACAGGAAGGAGCCCCTGTGCTCACGCAGGTCAGGTGTAGGGGTGTGTGTGTGTGTGTGTGTGTGTGTGTGCGCAGTCAAGTGTAGGTGTGTGTGTGTGCGCGCGCCTGTCACACAGGTCAGGTGTGTGTGTGTGTGTGTGTGTGCGCGTGCGTGCGTGTATCACACAGGTCAGGCGTGCGTGCGTGCGTGCGTGCGTGCGTGCGTGCGTGCGTGCGTGCGTGCGTGCGTGCGTGCGCACAGGACAGGTGTGCTAATCTATTTCCCAATACACCATCAAGGTCACAGGGTGGAACCACGGCAGTCTAACGACAACAGTAGAATTAGATTGGAGAGATCGATAGATAGATGGCTAAATTAGTTAAATTCATTAATACAGTGAGGGAATGTAGGAATGTAAGGGTGGAGATTAACATAGATCATAAAAATACACATCATTTACAAAAACAGAAAAAAAAAAACAATCAAAAACATACATCATAGGAAATGACTATATTTACAATACATGCTTATATTGATATGTTACTATGCAACAAGATAACATAAACAAACTGGAATGACATTAGATTTTGAAATACATCTCTGTGCAGTTTATATGAAGAATGTGCATCTCTGTGCAGTTTATATGAAGAATGTTGCGTGTGTTGTAAGAGTGAAAAAAAAAACAGATTGAAAAGCAGTGATTCCATTTGCCATTGTGATTACACAGCACAACACAGCACAGCACAAAACTGCACAGCACAAAAGCACAACACAACACAACACAACACAGCACAGCACAGCACAGCACAGCACAGCACAGCACAAAACTGCACAGCACAACAACACAACACAACACAGCACAGCACAGCATAGCACAACACAACACAGTACAGCACAGCACAGCACAATATCAGCACAGCACAACACAACACAACACAGCACAGCACAACACAGCACATCACGACACAGCACAACACAACACAACACAACACAACAGCACAGCACAGCACAACACAGCACAGCACAGCACAGCACAACAGCACAGCACAACACAGCACATCACAACATAGCACAGCACAACAATACAGCACAGCACAGCACAACACAACACAACACAACACAGCACAGCACAGCACAGCACAGCAACACAGCACAGCACAGCATAGTACAGCACAGCACAGCACAACATAGTACAGCACAGCACAGCACAACACAGCACAACACAGCACAGCACAGCACAACACAACACAACACAACACAGCACAGCACAGCACAGCACAGCACAACACAGCACAGCACAGCACAACACAACACAACACAGCACAGCACAGCACAACACAACACAACACAGCACAGCACAACACAGCACAGCACAACATAACACAGCACAGCACAACACAACATAGTACAGCACAGCACAACATAACACAGCACAACAATATCAGCACAGCACAGCACAGCATAGCATAGCATAGCAATACAGCACAGCATAGCATAGCATAGCACAGCACAACACAGCACAGCACAACAATACAGCACAGCACAGCACAACAATACAGCACAGCACAGCACAGCACAACAATATCAGCACAGCACAGCACTGCACAGCACAACACAGCACAGCACAGCACAGCACAACAATATCAGCACAGCACAGCACTGCACAGCACAACACAGCACAGCACAGCACAACACAACACAACACAACACAGCACAACACAGCACAGCACAACACAACACAGCACAGCACAGCACAGCACAACACAACACAACAATACAGCACAGCACAACACAACACAGGGTCATTCCGTGTCAAATCGAACAATGGCCGGCAGTCACCCTCTCCAAAAAATCTGAAAAAAAAAAAATCACAGCTGTTTGTACATCCAACCTATGTATAAATCTTAAATATTGTCTGTATCACTAATAGCTCCAAAACTCATTTTGGGAATTCTGGTGTACAAGCCAACACAACACAGCATAGCACAACACAACACAGCATAGCACAGCACAGCACAGCACAGCACAGCAATACAGCACAGCACAGCACAGCACAGCAATACAGCATAGCACAACACAGCACAACACAGCACAATACAGCACAGCACAGCACTGTACAACACAGCACAACACAACACAACACAACACAAATGATGAAGAAAGTGCTGACTGAGAGTTAAGAAGTGCAAAATAAATGCTTATTAGGAAGCAGTTATTATAAAGTGTAATAGATTAGTCATAGATAAGAACATGAGGTCCAGTTTATGAGGGGTGCCAAGTGCAAAAGAGCTCACACACACCTTCATACACATACACACACACACACATATACTCACACACATACAAACACACACACAGACACACACACACACACACACACACACACACACAAGCACACACACCCCTATACACACACACAAACACACACACCCCTATACACACACACCCTCATAGACACGCATACACACACACACACACATTGTTATTGCCCTACACGTGGCACCTGTACTAATGACAAGAAACACACACCCTTATACACATGCGCACACACACACGCGCACACACACACACACACCCCTATACACCCACACACACATTGTTACTGCCCTACACATGGCACCTGAACTAATTACAACAAACACACACACATATACACACACACACACACACACCCCTATACACCCACACACATTGTTATTGCCCTACACATAGCACCTGTACTAATTACAACAAGCACACACACCCTTATACACACACACACACACACAGTTATTGCCCTACACATAGCACCTGTACTAATTACAACAAACACACACACCCTTATACACACACACACACACACACACACATTATTATTGCCCTACACATGGCACCTGTACTAATTACAACAAACAATTGCAAATGCAAAAGCCGTCATGACTGAGTGCCCATGCGTGGCCCAATTACAATGTGGCAATGCAAACTTTACACACACACACACACAATGTGGTGGTGCAACCTTTACACACACACAGATACACACATGCACGCACATACACACACACACACATACACACACACACAGGCAGTGTGCCAGTGCAACCTTCATGCTCGTTTGACTGCATGATGAGGGCCTTGTTCAGACACTATTCCAGATGGTTGCTCCACATCTCCCTCCACGGTTAGTAGAAAGAGAGAGAGAGGACAGATAAAAAGAGTATGAGAGAGAGTGTGTGTGGGAGAGAGAGAAAGTGTGAGAGAGAGAGAGGGAGAGAGGGAGAAAGAGAAAGTGTGTGTGTGTGAGAGAGAGAGAGAGAGAGAGGGAGAGAGAAAGAGGAGAGAGAGAGAAAGTGAGAGAGAGAGAGAGAGAGGGAGAGAGGGAGAGAGAGGGAGAAAGAGAAAGTGTGTGTGTGTGAGAGAGAGAGAGGGAGAGAGAGGGAGAGGGAAAGAGGAGAGAGAGAAAGAGAGAGAAAGACAGAGAGAGAGAGAGAGAGAGAGAGAGGGACAATGGTAGTTATAAATAGCATCCTCTGTTCCTCTGTGAGTCTGTCATTTCTAAAAACAGAGCAGAGCTTTGGTATGTGTCCTCAGTTAAATCTTTCACAGGTTGTCTCACACAAAATGTTTTGTTATTTTTGTCATGCACTGTAAGGTGATGGAACCCTGCACAGCCATTTTCTACGTCACCACCTGCCGCTTCCCAACGGAAAACAATGCAGCAATGCAATGCAACACGCTTCGCCCGCTTGCATGTATTTTGAGCGTTAGTGCCAGTAACAGCCAGGCGACCCCTATGCACCCATCCCTGCCTACCTCTCTCCATCCCTCCCTCTTCTTTCTATCCCTTTCTCCCTCCATCCCTCCATCCCAAGTGTGTGTCTTATTTACAGTGGTGTAGATGGGTGTAGCAGTGGGCAGGGAGTACCATACCCCACTAAGTGCAGGCTCAGGGCCAGCACTGCTCTCCTCCCCAGCCCTGGGCCCTTGGCTTCAGATGCTTTCTGTCCTCCTCAGGCCTCTCAGCGGGGCATAATGGCCCAGTAATAGGCTTAGTGTCCCCCCCCCACCAAGCCATTTCCCACTCCACCCTTCCGCGAGTCTGTGGGGTGGAAATGTAGGTCCCACTCAGCTCTTGAAGGTTGTGTGAGGACAGTGTGCATTTGAGGATGTGGTGTGTGTGTGTGAGAAAGAGAGAAGAGAGAGAGAGAGAGAGAGAGAGAGAGAGAGAGAGAGAGAGGGAGAGAGTGAGAGAGAGAGAAAGAGAAGAGTTTCTGTGTGTGTGTGTGTTTGTGTGTGTGTGTGTGTGTGTGTGTGTGTGTGTTTGTGAGTTTGTTTATTCTATATCTGGCTATGTTTGTGTATGTGCATGTATGTGACTGCCTATGTGCACGAGAGAAATAAAAAAAATAGAAAAAGATGTGGGGTGTATGCTTAATGTTCTGTGTTGATATCTAAGGGCTCATTCACACCAAACTCTCTGCGTATTCAGTGCGTGGCCGTATTCTGAGCGTATTCATTTAGAATGCACGTTGGCAGATGAGACCATTCCCACCGCAACCGTGTTCTGAGCGTATTCTGAGCGTATTCTATCACCATAGAAACATATTGTACGGACAGAATACGGCCACACGCTGAATACGGAGAGTGTTTGGTGTGAATGAGCCCTTAGGGTGCTTTCACACTGACAGCATTTGGTGCACACCAAATGTCCCATTCGAACCAGAAGTTCTTAGTTCGGTTCGTTTTCATTGGTGTGAATGCCATCTCGGTACTTTGGTGCGCACCAAATCAACCGGTCCGAGACCGCTAAAAAGGGGTGGTCTCGGACCGCTTTATCTGTCCTACTTTGATACTGTTCCTCAGGTGTGAAAGCAACCAAGCCAAATTGGACGGAACAGTAGAGTTTAGTGCATTATTATTATCGAAAGTGGCATTTTTTAGTCTGGTTCCGGTGGCGATGGTCTTCGCGGACTATTTTGGTTAGTTTAGACTATGCATATGTGAAAGCAAACCGTACCCACGTCTGTTTGCTACATTGTAACATTTTTCTCACTAGTGCGGACCAAAACAATCGAACTATAGGTCTGAAAGCGCCTTAAATGTTCTGTGTGTGATTAAAGGTGTCTCAATGCTTTGTGTGTTGATGTCTTAAAGGTGTACTTCCACGAGAAACCGTTTAGTACTTGCTCTTTTGAAATACGATAGGTCACCCCGAGTTGCATATGCATGCTGCATATCAAAATGTTTTTCTATCCCCGTTTTCTATATCAGTCAAAAGAAGACAATAGGCGGAAAAACGACCCAATGCTAAAAGTGCCTCCGGCGTGACGTAGACGCGGAGATACATATAAGAGAAACTGACCGAATGGGCTTTAATTAAATAATGTTAGCCTGTTTGACTGACTGGCATAAGATTAGCAGGTTAGTTGAATGACTGAACTGCATTTAGCCGGGCACTTGCAGTGTTTTGTCATGCAAATATTACCATTCTGAAACGTTCATTGACAAACGGTCAGGAAGCGACTGTGCTTGTGCCATCTCTCCTTCCTCTTCGGATTCAGGATCAAACACATACAGCTGTATCTCCGTAGACATTCTGTGTGCAGTTTTAGCGCTGTCAAGTTCACTTGGCCCTTCACCACTCTGCTATCAAGTTGACTGTGGGGCAAAGGAAGCTGCAGGCAGCGTGCCTCTGGTGAAATCGTGTCGTTCTCCCCGCCCCACCCCCTCTACCAAACTAAAACAGCCTGAAACAGAAGCACTGGAACATTTTTTTTATTAACACTAGCGCACATGGCAATTATTAATACTAGAGAACACCGCAAAATTAATGAAAACACGATGGAAGTACACCTTTAATAGACATCCAATACATAGATATACATACACATGTATAGGATGTCTATGGATGCCTTAATGCTCTGTGTGTGATTAATGATGTCTGAATGTTCTGTGTGTGATTAATAATGTCTGAGTGTTCTGTGTGTGATTAATGATGTCTGAATGTTCTGTGTGTGATTAATGATGTCTGAATGTTCTGTGTGTGATTAATGATGTCTATATGTTCTGTGTGTGATTAATGATGTCTTAATGTTCTGTGTGTGATTAATGATGTCTTAATGTTCTGTGTTTGAATAATGATGTCTTAATGTACTGTGTGTTGATGTCTTCGTGATCTGTGTATGATTAATGATGTCTTAATTGTCTGTGTGTGATTCATAATTGCTGGAACTTTACCTGCTGCCTTACTTTATCCTTTTTTGTCCTCTATACCTCCTCTACACTCCCTTCTTTTCTCCTTCCCACCTCCTCTATCCCTCCCTTCTCTCCTCCTCTATCCCTCTCTTCTCTCCTCCTCACTCATCCCTTTTCTCTCCTCCTCCTCTATCCCTCTCTTCTCTCCTCCCCCCTCATCCCTCCCTTCTCTCCTCCTCTATCCCTCTCTTCTCTCCTCCCCCCTCATCCCTCCCTTCTCTCCTCCTCTATCCCTCTCTTCTCTCCTCCCCCCTCATCCCTCCATCCTGAAGGAGTCGGCTCTCAGTGACGAGTTTTCCCCCCGGAGCCCCGTCGCCTGCAGTGACTCAGTGGCCGACTCGCGCTCCTCGCACCCCTACCAGACCCTCTCGCAGTCCTCCGACGAGGTACACACACACACACCACCCCTATCAGACCCTCTCGCAGTCCTCCGACGAGGTACACACACCACCCCTACCAGACCCTCTCACAGTCCTCCGACGAGGTACACACACACACACCACCCCTACAAACCCTCTCACAGTCATTACATGAGGTACACACACCACCCCCTACCAGACCCTCTCACAGTCCTCTGACGAGGTACACACACACCACCCCCTACAAACCCTCTCGCAGTCATTACATGAGGTACACACTACCCCCTACAAACCCTCTCAGTTATTAGATGAGGTACACACACCACCCCATACCAAACCCTCTCATAGTCAATAGACAAGGTACATATAGTTTTTATTTATTTAAAAAATCCTAGCGTAGGCTTACATTTCAGTTATGAGGCATTACATTCTAGGTTACTACCACGGTAGAATTCGACAGCGATCTGTATAGAAGGCAAGACGTTCTCTGAACCGTGAGAGAAAAAGACATGACTATGTGGTTTCATAACGGCAAAGGCTATTGCTTTCCGTGGCTACTGTTCCAATCAAGTGTGCTCAGGAACTCATGTTTGACAGACGAGCAATATATTTTTACCGAACCAGCAATAGGAAAAAGGTGAAACGAGCAAAGCATTTACAGTCAGTAAAGCCACACTGGGGTCGGGTTAATCACTGCACAGCTTGCAGAAATGTTTGGCCTGGCCAATATGGCCAATATGCGTGGAATCAGACTTTTACAATACATACAGTGCACAAAAATTATATCAAATAAACAGCTATAGGTGTGATTAGCGATACATGCATGCGAGCATTGTCTGGCCACTAATATGTATGCTCACGACCCACTTATGATTATGTTAGCTATACCCTCGCTTGAAACTAAGTAGAGAACTTAGACTATTGAAACGTCGATAAACATAATTAAAGTGAATCAGGGAGAGTGTCGCGTTTTTTGCATTGAACGTTCGTGGAGGAAAACATTTACATCAAATGTTGTTGTTAATGCTACCTTCAAGGTAGCTGACATTAACGTACTGCTAGCTACCGAATTGCTAGTCAACCCGCTATTACTAAATATAACTTTGGTGGCTAAAGTATTCATGATCATGTAAATTCTCACTTGCCCGTGTCTTTTTCTTCTCTTCCTCTTCCTTTCTCTTCTGGCTCTCTGAAAGACAATTTCTCTTCATGATTAAAGTTTTTGGTGGCCGTCCAAACAAATCACTTGGCTGCTGCTGTCAACACTAGCTAGGGGGGACCCCTCGAGAGGGATTCTCGAGAGGGATTCCCTCTATGACTTTCCAGTCATAGAATTTAAGGAGGTGCTGTCGCACGCACAAAGTTATCATTGCTGTTTTTGAATGCAACCAGTCATGGTCAGGGGGCCCCTTTCAGCTCAAACACCCTGAATCCTAACTCACACCTTTCAAACAACATGAATTCTAACACACCATTCAAACACTCATTTCTACCAGCACCTCTGGCTGTCCTTTCATGGGCTAACTCACTGTTAAAGCTCTGCTGCCCTCTGCTGGACATCTTTCCTTATAGCACAAAACACTGAGGTTTGCTTACAGTAATGTTATCATACATGTTATGGTCCACAGGGGGAACTCCGTCAACACATATTATTACCTAATGTAAAGACACTGAACAATTTTGTATTATTAAAAAAAGATAATGCCAGTAAATAATATCAAAATTATAATAACACATTTTCTTACAAAAGAAAAAATCCCCTCTCCCCTCTCTTCTCCTCTTCAAAAAATGTTGTCATTGACTACCAGCCTACTGTGCATATAGAACTGTCTTGTTTAAGCTCAGCTGAACACATGGTCATCTCTCTATCACTCTTATCCTTCCCTCCCTCTCTCCCTCTCTCCCCATTTCCCTCCTTCTCTCTCTCCCTCCTACTCTACCTCTCTCTGTCCCTCTCTCCCCATCTCCTTCCACCTCCCTCTCTACCTCTCTTCTCCCTCTGTCTACCTCTCTCTCTCCATCTCCCTCTCTCCCATTCTCTCTCTATCCCTCTGTCTGCCTCCCTCTCCTCTCTCCCTCTTTCTCTCTCTCCTTCCCTCCCCCTACCTTTTGCTCTATCCCTTCTTCTCCCCCTCTTTCTCTCCCTCCCTCTGTCTCTATCCCCCCTCTCCCTCCCTCCTTCTCTTTCTCCCCCTATCCTCTCCCTCTCTCTCCCTCTCCTCTCCCTCCCACTTCCTCTCTCTTTCCTTCCCTCCCTCAATCCCTCCTTCTCCCTCTCCCTCCCTCTCTCCCTCTGTCCCTCTCCCTCCCTCTCCCTCCCTCCATCCCTCCTTCTCCCTCTCCCTCTGTCCCTCCCTCTGTCCCTCTCCCTCCCTCCCTCTCTCCCTCTCTCCCTCCCTCCCTCCCTCCCTCTCTCCCTCCATCCCTCCAGCACACGGAGGAGCCTCTGTGCCTGGTGTCGTCGTGGAGCACGGCCCAGGTGTGCCAGTGGCTGCGAGGCCTGAACATGGAGCAGTACGTCCCCGAGTTCACCGCCAGGGACATCGACGGGGAGCAGCTGCTGCAGATGGACGGCACCAAGCTCAAGGTCAGGCAGACAGACAGGCAGATAGACAGATAGATGGACAGACAGACAGACAGACAGACAGACAGACAGATAGATAGATAGATAGATAGATAGATAGATAGATAGATAGATAGATAGATAGATAGATAGATAGGCAAATAGACAGACAGATAGATATACAGACAGACAGATATACAGACAGACAGATATACAGACAGACAGATAGATTGATGTACAGACAGACAGAGAAATAGATAGACAGACATATAGATGTACAGACAGACAGACAGACAGACAGACAGATAGACAGATAGATAGATAGATAGATAGATAGATAGACAGACAGACAGACAGACAGACAGACAGATAGACAGATAGATAGATCTGATCACAGGAAGTCAATTCTCTCGAGAAATATAATGTTGGCGTGTGCCACTAGGTGGCAGCACATGTCTGCAGTGTCTGGATGTGGCAGGAAACGTAATTGTGTGAGTGAATAGTAAACAGTAAGCTGCCAGTAAGCTTGCGAAACCCACAACTCCCCCCCAACAACTACTCCCCCCCAACAACTTCTCCTACTCCAACTACTCCTACTTCTACTCCCCTCCATCCTTGTCCTGTCTAAATGTCAAGTAGCGTTCAAAAACGATAATCATGACAAACGGTACTCGTGCCAA
>CM050210.1:2822627-2837627 GCA_027475355.1 Coilia nasus | reverse complement strand
CCTGGGAGAAGCTGCGCAGGTGAGCCAGGGTGACGTGTGTCGCCACCTGAACCTCGTAGTCGCCCGTGAGACGTGACGACAGGCCGGACACGTCGGTCTGGGCCTCGAGTATCGATACTTGGGACAGCTCCTGAATCTGCACACAACCACACACACACAATGAGTACATCCATATGACAGTGTATGTAATGTTTATTACTTACAACATGTCACGTTATAAGTTATAGTATTTTGACACGTTGGTGTGTCTTAGGTTGTAAACAGACATTGTTTTATTCAGTCCACAAGGGGGCGCTTTAGTTGTATTGTTGTGTTGAAACTGCAGTGTGTGTGTGGTGTGTGTGTGTGTCTGTCTGTATGTATGTGTGTGTGTGTGTGTGTGTGTGTGTGTGTGTGTATGTGTGTGTGTGTGCGGGGGCAAACTCACCTTGTGCACCTGGGCCTGCAGGTCCTTGAGGTCGGCGTGGAGCTCGGTGACCTTCTGTGGGGAGGCCAGGCGCCCCACCAGCACCTGCAGCAGCCCGCTGTACAGACGCAGGCCCTCGGACATGCGGCTCAGACACGTCTCCTACGGGGGGGGGGGCACGTTAGACAGGGGGGTTCAATCAGCACCACTACACTTGTGTTAAACGCTCAAAATTAAAGAAAGAAAGAAAGAAAGAAAGTCAAAGTGCACACACACAAGGCACGTGTAGAAAAAACAGATAAAACTGAATTTAAACTCAAAAAAGAAAGAAAGAAAGAAAGAAAGAAAGAAAGAAAGAAAGAAAGAAAGAAAGACAGAAGTCAAAGTGTATACACACAAGGCAAGTGTAGAAAAAAATGAATTTAAACTTAAAGAAAGAAAGAAAGAAAGAAAGAAAGAAAGAAAGAAAAAGAAAGAAAGAAAGAAAGAAAGAAAGAAAGAAAGAAAGAAGAGAAAGAAAGAACGAGAAAGAAAGAAAGAAAGAAAGAAAGAAAGAAAGAAAGAAAGAAAGAAAGAAAGAAAGAACTATATTTCCATAGTCCATTGGAATCTGGCGTGCTCCCGTAAGGTGGCTTACCAAAGTGAAGTCTGCGGAGAGCGCCTTGAGTTTGGGTGAGCTTGGGATATCCAGCAGGGTCACCATGTACTCCAGTTTCATGGTATCTCCTGCAGGGTCAAGGCTCATGCCCTGTAGGTAGGGTCAACACAAAAGCATTGCCTTCTTTAAAGAGAACCAACTTGAAGTTTCACCTAAAATGCCAATACCAAATGCCAATGCCAAAATGGCATTATATTCTATTTTATGTTGTATAATTTAGCCAAGACGAATAGGAACACAGAATTGTCTTCAATTCACTTGCAATTTTTCTTACAGTAGCCTACTGATATTTTTTTTCTCCCTAAAGCAAAGTCGGATCAGCCAAGAGGAGGCCTGACCCCAGTCCTCAACAAACCATGCAGAATCAAAGCGTGTGTTTGCCCTACGTCAGGTTAAGCCTCTGTTTAGTTAAAATGATTTTGGGTTCCTTCGCCGTGCCTCAAGGCAAAACAAAACATTCCACTGCGGCAGTCTTGCCAAGGCCTGCCTTACTCATAAACAAAACATGCTTTTTTGCAGCCTGCAATCAAGCAGATAACCGCTAGTAAAGTAGGAGCATACCCCGCTCGCCATTTCAATGAGTGGTGGAAATTTTAAATGTTATACTCAACTTTTGTTTGTAAAACTGAACTATAGGCTACCGTAGACTCAACATAGTAAAAATGCAAGTCGACTTTTACAAGTGCATAACTAGCCTACAGATGATGCGTAGTCGCCCACTAGGTGATAGCCAAGTCAAAACATCGTTTACCTGAGTGTTGACGCTGGATCCGTGAACCGCAGGAATATCGCCCAGAACTTTCTTGACCAGGCTTTGCGCTTCTTCTACCGCGCGTGCCAGCTCGCTCATCTGCCCAACAGGAGCGGCGCGCGTGACGCACACCAAAGACAGCTGCAAAGCGAACACTGTAGAGATGTGGTGGAGGTTAGCCGACGGGTTGGTAAATTGCAAACAGGCGCAAACATCTTAGAATTGGTACAGCACAAACAACTCTCGATCCAGATGTGGACATTTGTTAAGAAATAAACAAATAACTGCTATGTCTCCTCCCACAGAAGCCGAACGGCATCTGCTCCATTTATTACGCTGTAACTCAATACATCCCGACCACCAGTAGAGCCCTTTCCCACCACATTTTATGCCGCATGCACAGTGCATAGCCTGCAGTAACGGGCCCATCTTCACTTGTTTTAATTAAATGAACCATTGGCAGATAACCGAACCCACTTGAAAACACACAAACGGCTGCACTGTTTTAGAAGCAAAAGGAAAACTGAACTTTCAACTTACAAATAAATCTATTCATTATTTTCGGTCTTGAAGTTGGAGAGTGGGTTCTTAGTATTGTCTTGCCTTTTTGTATTGATATGACTGCGGCAGGTAAGCTTTTTATCCTCATAGAGATGACGGAAAATCCCAGTGACTAAGAGGACAAGTTCTGGAGAACATTTCAGACTCACTCATTACGTACAATATTTAGGGTGAACTCAGCCAAATTGGGCCATCAGCTAAAGTGAGGCAAATAAGGTTGACGTGTCATAGTTCTTTGAATTTGAATAATTTAATCATTTAAAATTGTTGCTACAACTGTGCTTCATGTGCTTTGAATGATTTGCTTGAACAGATGTTGTTAAGGTGGGCGGGGCATTTCCTTACAGTGACACCGGTGGGAACAAGTGCGAGTGCTTTGGCAGGCAAAATATGACTTTGATATAATAAGGTTATAATGTTTAAAAATGAATGAAGTAATGAAAGTAAAATATCATTGATATAGTCCTGGTGCCATTTATCACAGAAACATGGTTATAGTTACACAAAAATGTTTTTTTTTTTTTTTTTTTTTTACTTTTTTACTTAAAATCACCTTTCAGTTGCCAGCCCATTTTACCTGAATTTGTTACAGTTTTTATGCTTACCACACTAAAATATAAAGTTTCCCACTGTGAAACCTAACACTCAAATAACAAAACATTGGCTCATATTGGCACCACTCTAAACACATTTTCAGCTTCACACTTTTTGCAAAGCACAACACACAGTGATTTGCAAAACATTAAACACACTTATATGCCTTACACATGTGATTATATTGTGATTCGTTCTATTTCAAAGCACCTTTGTAACCAACTGGTAAAACACAATTGTCAGGTGCCAGAACACTAAGGGACAAAATGCAAAACTCAGCAATCAGGCTTTTTGAATGTATTCATGTCATTTATCAATATTACTGAAAGAAATGCAACCCAGATTGTGTCATTAGAAAAGTCAGAATGTAACAAAGTATTTAGGATTGATTGCCATACTGTGTAACTCACTCAAACACAAATAGATATCACACACACACACACACACACACACACAAATAGATCATATGAATCATGTGTGTTTGATTTGGACACAAAATAGCGTTTTTATCAATAAGTGTGTAGTTTTGAAAGAAGAACATCATTTTGCAATAGATCTGGGGTGTTCTGTGAATTGTGTGTATGGTTGTGTTAACTGTGTGTAGTGTTTTGACAAAATGAGTCAAAAGGAGTTTTTTAAATTGAGCTTAAGCAATTGTAAAAAGCTGTAAGATAAAATGGGCCATTAGCCTCAGCTAAAATGGGCCACCATTTTACTGACTTTACTCCATCATTTTCAGGAAATTAAAATCAAAATAACAATATTTGCAGATATACATATGATAGATATGATAACAGTTGTAATTTTAAAGCTATGGGTGACTTTAGCCATATTGTATTTGTATTGGTAGGCAACCATAAGCACACACGCCACATCGGCATTAGATTAAGTTAATTACACTAAATGTGAAGCACCTAAACACACAAGAGTTTGACTTGTTGATTTAAAAGTTATTGAAGTGTTGAAGTTTTTAATTGCTGTACTGCACAGGAAATAGGCAAGGAAAAAAAACAAGGAGGCTGACCTGCCAAGGAACTACAGATTAAAATGAGCCTAGCTACTTTGCTAACTCTGGCACATTTAGGCCTACATTTCTTTATTCAAATGGAAATGTTGATTATAGTTTTTCTCAGTTGTTTACACACAAATCCTTATACGTGAGACACAATGACCACAATATGTAACTCATGCACCAACTCCCTCAACCACTTTTGCTAAACTACAAGCACAATTCCTGCTTTACACTCAAATTGCATTTCTACAACACACAGTTTTTCAAAACACTACACACAATTCTCTGCATTTGGCACAATTTTCATGAAAGCAATCTCTTGTTTTCACAAGGAACACAATGTCATTCAAAATTTGAAAGTCAATTGAAAGCAATCGGCAAACGCCTGTCACACAGTTTTACAATTAACAATCAGAGCTTTTGAAACAGAGGCAGAGCCTGAGCCAGAGGAGTGAGAGTAAGAGGAGGAGGACGGGGAGGACGAGGATGGCAAAGGATCATAATCTCTGATGAGATCCGAGCCACTTTGGATGACCATGTAGTTAACCAAATTATTTAGTTGTTTAGTTGTTTATCTCCCTCCATATTCTACATTCCTCAACCCAACTGACTGGAGATGGAAGGGAAAGTGAATGAAATCCACACGTGTGCACCCCTTCTCCAAGCTACGTAAGACGCATGTGGAGATATAGCATTGATACTTTGCATGGATGGATTCGCCATGCTAGGCAAAATTTCATCCACTATTAGGCCAGGAAAAACATGGCATGCAATGTGGATAAGGGGCCATGGCCAAACCAAAACCGAAGAAAGGATGCAGCATATTTTTTTTTGTAATTGTATAGGCTGCAGTAAATTCTTCTGTGTATGTAGACCACTGTAAGTGCAGCTTTGTATTGGTTGGGATGCACAGTGTGTACATTGTTTTTGTGGTAAAAATAAAATACATTTGTAATCGTGTAAATGTGTGTTCTGAGTATAAAAACAATATTCCAAAATATTTTACAACACACTTATGTTTGTACTGTCTGTAGTAAGTGTAACACTGAACAAAAAAAAGGTCTAAGTCATTATGATGAATGGAGAACAAGTGTTTTCCATTCCTCAAAGTGTTTTACATTAAGCACTGGGTTCAACTGGTTGTTATAAATATCTATTCATATGATGGTTTGTGTGTCATTTGACAACAAAATAACATTTCGAGAAGAAATAACATTGTTTTGAATGCAGCGTTTCATTGTGCAGGAGAAGTGAGGGGTTTCGCCCATTGTGTGTGTTTTTTTTTTTTTTTTTTGATTTATGTGTAGAGGTCTGAGAGTATGGCGCACGCTTTCAGAAATGTGTGTAAACAACTGAGAAAAACTGCAATGTACATTGACCCTTTAAAAATATAAATAAATAAATAAGTAAAAAGGAAAAGACAGTGACAAATTGTCGGTCCACAGAAATAGCAAGGGCATGAAATTTATCAAGGGTAACGACAAGAGACCATGCCCCCCAGACCATGCTAAGAAAGATCTCAGATAAGTATAAAAGCATAGAATGGGTAATGTGTTCTTGTGTCTAAAAACTATTAAAATAAAAATACATTTATTTTACCTTTTAAGGAGTCCTGCATTGGATCTATTCATTGGTCCATTTTATCTGAACATGTGGACCATTTTACCTGATCACAGCCTATTTGGCCCACAAAGGAGCTTCTAACAATTAAACACCTCTAAAAAATATATTAAAAAAATAAAAACAATGCTTTCTCTATATAGTCTGATAGAGGACACTTGACTGAAGAAAACCTGATCTTTCTTTGAGGTTTTATTTGGTGTTGAATGCTTTTTATGGGTCTTTCGTTTTTACAAAAGGTGGCCCAATATAGGCTACCTGAGTTCACCCTACAAATTACAATCACTTATTGAGTCGATGTGAAGTTGTGCACGCAGAAGGAATGTTACACAGATTTCATAATTTTCAAATATAGCGAGTGCTGATCTCATAAATATTGACTAAGGTTGGAAGAACTGGCGGCTGTGTCGACCAGCGGCACTCCTTCTCGGGGGGCGGGGTAATATTTCACTTGTAGGATGCGTCAACGTTGCTTCATTTCCTGCACGCCGCACGTATATTGAGGTTTGGGCATGTGACTTTAAAGACAGATGTATAACACGACATGACTACGCATGTACATTTAATTGTTCTCTGCACGAAGAAGGAAGCGCTTCCTTTATTGCATTGTATTGCTAACATCACTATGTATAGGAGAACTTTGGAAGTCCCAAGATTTCACTGAGTTGACTGTTATTTTCAGGGCAAACTCGCAAAAAAAGCTTTAGTGAGATGATTCCCTAAACAATAGGCAAAACTTGTAAAATAAAAGTGAAATAAGTAAAATGACAAGTGATTGCCATAAAATAGGTGTGTGCGGTTCCCTATTGTCAACATGCAGAAGCTGTGGCAGTGGAAATGTAATAGGAAGGCAATACGCCCACAATAGAGAATGATAATGGCCATGGCCACACCGTGATACTGACCGCACAACACGCTGAATAATAAATTGTGATTTATAACACAAATGTAAAATAACACAAAAGTAGGCTATGCTAATAAATTGGTATAAGATAAAAGCGTCTGCTAAGTGTAATATAATGTAGGCTAATGTAACTGGGGCAGAGATCATAGAGGTGTTAATGATGACTTCCTATCGCTTTGTGGGTAACGCTTTTTGAAGGTATCGACATAAGGGTGACATGAGCCCTTTATAACCATTACATGACACATGTCATAAACATTAATGACAATTTATTCATGTTAATGACTGTCATTAAGTGTCATTCAGTTTTTGCATGGTCTGTATCCCAAAAATACCGTTATACTTAACATGGCTTAAACAGCTAGCTTCATAAAAACCGCGACAGTTCACGGCAAGTCATAAACATGAATAAAGTGTCATTAATGTTCATGATATGTGTCATGTCATGTTTATGTCATGCTCATGTTACCCTTATGTAGACACCTTCAAATAAAGCGTTACCGCTTTGTGGCTAAATAGAATGTTTCATAATATATCTTCCCTGTCCATTGCACTCAGAGTCTCATGAAACCATTTGCCTTTGCCATGAGGGCCTTTGCAAAAGAAATTACTCAATAAAGATCAATAAAGCACATCCATCCATCCATCCACTCATTCATCCATCCACCCATCCATCCATCTATCCACCCACCCCACCCCCATCCACTCATCATCATCCATCCATTCATCCATCAGGTTCCTTAAGGGAAACAGATACACTTTAATTTCCCAGCTTGGGATAAATAAAGCCCATCCATCCATCCATCCACCCACCCACCCACCCATCCATCCACCCATCCAGGTTCCTTAAGGGAAACAGATAGAATGTTTTTTCTTTTAAATGTGCTTTCCCATGTTACAATTCAAGAAGACACATTCGAATCACAGGCATGCCTATCTAATGAAAAACACATTTAATAAAAGGACGACCAGCAACAAAGTACTGTACAGAAAAGGGGAGATTTTAGTTACACAACTGACAAGCTTCCAAAGAGCATCATCATCACAAACAGCCTACACACTGCCAAATCGCCCCTCTTCAGCCAGATCAACCATGCTCAACAACATGTTTCACATCTGTGTGTGCTGGTGCAATGACCACAGCGCAGTGCCAGCCCAGGCAATGCCTTTTTATTGTGTGTGTGTGTGTGTGTGTGTGTGTGTGTGTGTGTGTGTGTGTGTGAGTGTGAGTGTGAGTGTATTCTAAGGCATTACACTGCAAGGGAACAGTAGAATATTACAAAAGGACTGACTTATATTGGTGTGTGTGTGTGTGTGTGTGTGTGTGTGTGTGTGTGTGTGTGTGTGACTTATATTGGGGGGTCCCTTTATTGCTGGCATAGCCAACAGGTTTGCTTGAGCTGGGCTTTGCAGAGCTGCTGAGCAGGGCCAGCCAACGAGTAGGGCAAAGTATCAGACAAATAACATTCACCAAAGATTACTCTTACTATTATTATTATTATTATTATTATGATTTATTACCGGCATGGGCCTCGTAGATTACTTGTACATGCTGGAGGCCTGACAGCCAAAGCAACAAAACAAGACAGGAACCGGCTACTACAAGAACACACGGTTCATGACTGACACGCAGCCAGGGAGTTGACGATGGCTTGTCCAGGGAGTTGAACATGGCTTGTCCAGGGAGTTGAACATGGCGTGGCTTGTCTGAGCTGATGAGGACATGGTGGGCACTATCATCAGTCACAGCTGGGGGGGGACTACATCAACTTTCAAATAAAAAAAAGGGAATCCATTTGTACCCTCTATGGAGGACACAAAGAAAGAAAAGGAAGAGCATACAGAGCAAACGAAAGTAAAAATATAAGTATATGTAGAGGAAGGCGCAACATTGAGGTGTGGTGGTTGGTGGTGGTGGGGGGGGGCAGCGGGGGGCCATGTTGTGCCCCATTTTCCGTGAGGGATCATGGGAAGCCATCGTCGTCATCCTCGGCCATCTCTTTGGCAAACTCCAGATCCTGCTGCTCACGCTCCCTCCGCTCCTGCACACACACACGCACACACACACGCACACCAAACAGGAAACAGTGCGTCACAGTACGCGCACACACACACACACACACACCAAACAGGAAACGATGTCACTAAGTGTGTCAATAAGTCCTGACACAGTAATAGTAGTGATAGTTGTGTTGCAACGTGTCCAGCTGAAAGTGAATTTTCTATGACCTCACGGCACCTTAAGTATGTAGAATTTAGCATACCTTTAGGGCTAAACATGAAATGTTTGACATTCAAAATACTGTGAATGCAGTGTTTTCCCCAAAGCGTCTAAGCGTATCGGCACCGATACGCTTCTTTTTCGACGATACGCATCAAGTTTTGCCGAGACGCTTTCATAAAATGCCGATACGCTTAAAAATCATGCACAAAAACATTCCCCCCGGGATTTTCCCCGAACAAGAAGCCCCAATGTAGTCAAATGTAGGCTGCGTTTTTAGGAAACTTCCGTGGTGGGTGTGTAAACTATACCAATACTGATATTAGCTGAAGTGGAGAAGGTAATACAGTATAAAGTTGTAAGGTTATTGCAGCGTGTTAAATTCAAGGTGAGTCGATGACTGTTAGCATTACCACATTACCAATCATTTCAATGAGCTAGTTCGTTAGCTTGTTACAGGAACACTGAAATAAGAATTTGTCGTCATCAGACATCATTCCAGATAATACTACACTACACTGAATTATATTTATCTGTAGAATCTAAGATCTGTGGTACCAATTCAGCTTTCATGTGGCCATACAGGGAGATATTTAGCTGATAGTCGAAACGTACTGTGACAAGTGGGCGGCCCAGAAAAACAGGAGGCTCAACGTTTAGACATTTTAGTGACAGCCTAGTCAAATTCATGTGACATTATATAGTGCTTGCAGTATTTCTTGTGTGACAATAAATTAACCTTCCCACCTGGAGTTTTGGCTCTTTCAACTCACCAAGTGCAACGAGTTTTTTTGTTCCATTTGTGCCAAAAAATGCAACATTTTATTAAAAGTGTTATGTTTCCACCAGCCTTCTGGGACCAAAATTTAGCTTCAGATCTTCCTAGAATGCACCATTTTAGCTCTAGAAAAAAAAAAAATCCCAGGGTGCATGCCCACCAATCCTCCTAGCTACCGTGCCACCGCGTCATCGTATTTACGTCAAAATTTAAACCCTTCTTTTTATTTCTGGGGAAAACACTGTGAATGCATTTACTGTTGGCTCTAATGATAACTTAACAGAACGCTGTAGTTGCGTTAAGGAGAAACTAAAATTCCATTACTTTTACCAAAACTGTCAGTGAATTTACAAAATTCTATGACTTTTCCAGGCCTGGAAAATTAAATTTTCAATTTCCATGACTTTTCCAGGATTTCCATGACCGTGGGAACCCCGATTATACTTTTCCAGTAGTTGTTATACTGTTTCTGCATTCATTACACAAAAGTATCAACCCCCCAATGTTGGAGTGCGCCATTCAAAGTCAATAGGACAATTGTCCGCATTCTACAGAGCTGTGCCTGAGCTGTATAATAACGTCATTATAAAGTGCTACCAGGAGGCAGTATCAGTGCTGTATAATAACGTCATTATTAAGTGCTACCAGGAGAGCATCGTCAGAGCTGTATAATAACGTCATTATTAAGTGCTACCAGGAGGGCAGTGTCAGAGCTGTATAATAACGTCATTATTAAGTGCTACCAGGGAGGGCAGTGTCAGAGCTGTATAATAACGTCATTATTAAGTGCTACCAGGAGGGCAGTGTCAGTGCTGTATAATAACGTCGTTATAAAGTGCTACCGGAGGGCAGTGTCAGAGCTGTATAATAACGTCGTTATAAAGTGCTACCGGGAGGGCAGTGTCAGAGCTGTATAATAACGTCGTTATTAAGTGCTACCAGGAGGGCAGCGACTACCCAGGATGAGACAGGCGTACCTCTGCTGACTCCAGGTCCTTGTTGTAAGCCTTGGGAGGGGAACCTCATGGCCTGTGGGAGATGAGAGAGATGGGTCAAGACCTTTAAAAAACATGTCCTCCAACATCCCACACCAGTCCACAGCGAAATACACTTACTTATTTATCTAGTGAAATAAGACTAGTGGACAGAGATAGATATAGAGACACAGAGACAGACAAACAAAGACTGATTAATAGATGCGTTAGAGGAGAGACTAGAATTCCAGACTTTTACAGAACTGACAGTGGAAAGCCAACTCTATGCTATGGAGGGGCTGCAATTTTCAATTTCCACCTTCACAGATTTCATGTTGTGGATACCCCGATAGATAGAGTAGATAGTTATACTGATAGATTCATAGAGAGAGAGTAGAGAGAGAGAAGAGAGAGAGAGAGAGAGAGAGAGAGAGAGAGAGAGAGAGAGAGAGAGAGAGAGAGAGAGAGAGAGAGAGAGAGAGAGAGAGAGAGAGAGACCAGAGAGAGGAGTATCAGTGCTGTACACACACACAGACATATATGCACCCACCTTGACAGACATGTTGTGCTGATAGATAACGTCATAGAGAGAGAGAGAGAGAGAGAGAGAGAGAGAGAGAGAGAGAGAGAGAGAGAGAGAGAGAGAGAGAGCAGAGAGAGAGAGAGAGAGAGAGAGAGAGAGAGAGCTAGAGGAGGGCAGTGTCAGTGCTGTACACACAGATATATATGCACCAACCTTGCCAGACATGTTGTGGATAGATAGAGAGAGGTAGAGAGAGAGAGAGAGAGAGAGAGAGAGAGACGTAGGTAGAGAGAGCTAGAGAGAGCAGAGAGACCCAGAGAGAGAGAGACCTCTGAGACTCCAGGTCCTTGAGAGAGAGAGAGAACCTCAGGCCTGAGAGAGATGAGAGAGAGGGTCACACAGATATATATGTCACCAACCTTGACAGACCATGTTGTGCGAAATAGACTAGAGAGAGAGGTAGAGAGAGAGGTAGAGAGGTAGGGAGAGAGAGAGATATAGAGGTACAGAGTAGAGAGAGAGAGACTGATTGATAGGTAGAGAGAGAGGCAGAGACAGAGACACACAGATATATATATATATATATATATATGGAGGGGCTGCACCCACCTTGACAGACATGTTGTGGATAGATAGAGAGAGAGTAGAGAGAGAGATAGAGAGGTAGAGAGGTAGAGAGAGAGAGAGAGAGAGAGAGAGAGAGAGAGAGAGAGAGAGAGAGAGAGAGAGGTAGAGAGAGAGAGTAGAGGAGAGAGAGACAGAGATATATATATATATATATATATATATACCACACCTTGACAGACATGTTGTGGATAGATAGAGAGAGAGAGTAGAGAGAGAGATAGAGAGGTAGAGAGAGAGAGAGAGTAGAGAGAGAGAGAGAGAGAGAGAGAGAGGTAGACAGAGAGATATAGAGGGAGACACACAGATATATATATATATATATATATATATATATATATATATATATGCACCCACCTTGACAGACATGTTGTGGATAGATCCAGAGCAGAAGGAGATGCGCTGGTGGAGAGGCCAGCTGGGGTAGAGAGAGCCGTAGATGTCCAGAGAGAGAGATGAGACTGAGAGCCCTTCTCGTGGTTGATGTTGAGCCTCGAGACGCCGTCCCGGAGACACACAGATATAGGTGGGGATGTGGGTATATCCATATATACATACACAGGTCAGCTTCCGTGACAGTCGTTTTACGGATAGTAGCGTACTGTGAGACAGAGTGCTGAAATTTAGCTGTTTGAGGTTCTGCTGAGATGTACCATGTGAGCACCTGTGAGCAGATTTCACAGGTTGAGAGAGAGTTAGGTCTCACAGATGTACACAGCATAGCTACGCACGTTGGCGTTAGGTCTCACATGATACACAGTAGAGCTACGCCGTTTGGCGTTAGAGTCTCACATGTACACAGTAGAGCTACGCTGTTTGAGAGTTAGGTCTCACATGTAGAGAGTAGAGCTACGTAGTTTGAGCGTTAGGTCTCACATGTACACAGTAAGCTACGCTGTTTGGCAGTTAGGTCTCACATGTACACAGTAAGCTACGCTGTTTGGCGTTAGGTCTCACATGTACACAGTAAGCTACGCTGTTTGGCGTTAGGTCTCACATGTACACACGTAGCTACGCTGTTTGATGTTGGCCTCGATCATGCCGTACACGGATGGCCTGGGCCGTTTGGGATGTAGGTTATCACATGTACAACACAGGTCAGCTTCCGTCGTCGTTTGGCGTTAGGTGCGTACATGTGAACAAGTGCTGAAATTTGCTGTTTGGCGTTAGGCTGGATGTACCATGTGTGCACCTGTGTGCAATTTCACAGGTTGTTTGGCGTTAGGTCTCACATGTACACAGCAAGCTACGCCGTTTGGCGTTAGGTCTCACATGTACACAGTAAGCTACGCTGTTTGGCGTTAGGTCTCACATGTACACAGTAAGCTACGCTGTTTGGCGTTAGGTCTCACATGTACACAGTAAGCTACGCTGTTTGGCGTTAGGTCTCACATGTACACAGTAAGCTATGCTGTTTGGCGTTAGGTCTCACATGTACACAGTAAGCTACGCTGTTTGGCGTTAGGTCTCACATGTACACAGTAAGCTACGCTGTTTGGCGTTAGGTCTCACATGTACACAGTAAGCTACGCTGTTTGGCGTTAGGTCTCACATGTACACAGTAAGCTATGCTGTTTGGCGTTAGGTCTCACATGTACACAGTAAGCTACGCCGTTTGGCGCTAGGCCTCACATGTACACAGTAAGCTATGCTGTTTGGCGTTAGGTCTCACATGTACACAGTAAGCTATGCTGTTTGGCGTTAGGTCTCACAGTAAGCTAGGCACCTTAATTTCCTTTCACCTTCATTTCATTCGGGATCAATGAAGTAACTCCACTCCACTCTACAATACTGGAGACCTCCACCAGGGGGCAGACCACAGCAATCAGACCTAAACCAAAACGTTCACTCCTTTGCTACATAGTTGCACCAAGTAGGAAACAAAATGATGTAACTTCAACCCTACGCAGTGCACTATTTATACTACATAGTGAGCACGTCGGACATGGCCATTGACTGTTGAGGAGGTTGTTGTACAGGTGTATAGGTGTTAGGAGGGTCAATAATAGCAAGTACATTCTAGGCCTTACAGCACACAAACACAGTGGGTCAAAGGTCGTTGGGCGCTACCATAGCAACGATAAACTGGACCTACATTTCAGGCCTTAGGAGCACACACAGTGGGTCAAAGGTCGCTGGGCGCTACCTTAGCAGCGATTAACTGGGCCTACATTACAGGCCTTAGGAGCACACACAGTGGGGTCAAAGGTCGCTGGGCGCTACCTTAGCAACGATGAACTCTGCGTCCTCGGGCTGTCGAGCTGTAGCTTCTGGGCGATGTCTGCCAGGGAGATGCGCGAGTACGACAGGTCTGATCATACGCACACCTGAGGGCCAGAGAGACACCAGTCACATCCCATAATCCCCTGCTTCTCACACTCACACTCACACACACAGGACTAAATACATACAGGCTGATCATACGCACACCTGAGGCCCAGAGAGACAGCAGTCACATCCCATAATTCCCTGCTTCTCACACACACACACACACACACACACAGGACTAAATACGTACGAGGAGGGGGAAAAGAAGGTTCACAGTGGTTTCACTATTTGTGTGTTTTGTTGTTGTGTTTGTCACAATGTTTTAAAATCTGAAGTGTGAGCCTACTATTGGCCCACCCTGTATTCCATTTACATTACATTATATACCAACGTCCTTCTAGACAACATTTACATTACATTATACCAACGTCCTTCTAGACAACATTTACATTACACCAACGTCCTTCTAGACAACATTTACATTACATTATACCAACGTCCTTCTACACAACATTTACATTACATTATACCAACGTCCTTCTACACAACATTTACATAACATTATACCAACGTTCTTCTAGACAACATTTACATTACACATTATACCAAAGTCCTTCTAGACAACATTTACATTACATTATACCAACGTTCTTTTAGACAACATTTACATTACACATTATACCAGCATATCTAGGCAACATTTACATTACATTACACCAAAGTCCTTCTAGACAACATTTACATTATGTATGGTGATGGCTTGGGGCGTGTATTTGGGGTTGCGTGCGTGCGTGCGGTGCGTGCGTGCGTGTGTGTGATAAGACCAGCCCCACTCACCGGTTTTGATGACGTTGTGTCGGAGGCGGATGATGAGGGTGTAGGTGCCATCCGTCTGGAACTTCTCCCCAAACTGCTCCAGGACCTGGTTGAACTTGGCCAGGTTTCCGGTTCTCACCGCTACACGGAACCACACAGAACCACAGACAACCACACAGAAGGGGGAACCAGGAGTTACTTCTGCTTTCATACATATTAACATGTGAAACACACACACACACACACACACACAGTGTTGTCTTAACGGCCAAGGAACTAGTCTTGCTTTC
>CM050210.1:2810127-2817627 GCA_027475355.1 Coilia nasus | reverse complement strand
GATCAATAATGCTCATTATCCTTAGTATATGATGGGTAGCCTTAGCAAAGGGAAGGACAGACCATCCACATTTAACATGACATTCTATGTACAATGCTATTTTGTCAGTTTACAATGAATTTTCCTCAGGACAAGCTCAGGACAGCAAGTTCAATATAACTAGTACACACAATCAGCATTTACTGTGAACAAGAAAAAAATATGTTTTTTGGCAAAGGGATCAATGAACAAAGCAATGCACAGCACACAGATTCCATTATATTACACTGCATTATATTACACTGCATTATATTACACTGCATTATATTACACTGCATTTAGGCGGTGCTCTTATCCAGAGGGACTTGCAGTGAATAAGGTACAAGTTTTCTGATTCTGACTCCATCACATAACTTTGCAATACTTTGACAGCCACAGCTCTGTGTACCAGATTAATTCTGTTGAATCGTAGAGTTTGCTACTAGGCTACATATCGTGAATCTAGGGTTAGGGTTAGGTGACCTGCAACCGGGCGCTCGTCCCAGAATGCCGCTACTGACCCAAGGGCCCTGGGCGCGAGGCCTGTGGCGTGTGTGTGTGGCCTAAGGCCCTAGGCCTGTGGCGTGTGTGTGTGGGGCCAAAGGCCTGTGGCATGTGTGTGTGTGTGTGGCCAAAGGCCCTAGGCCTGTGGCATGTGTGTGTGTGTGTGTGGCCAAAGGCCCTAGGTGTGAGGCCTGTGGCGTGTGTGTGTGGCCAAAGGCCCTAGGCCTGTGGCGTGTGTGTGTGTGGCCAAAGGCCCTAGGCCTGTGGCGTGTGTGTGTGTGTCCAAAGGCCCTAGGCCTGTGGCGTGTGTGTGTGTGTCCAAAGGCCCTAGGCCTGTGGCGTGTGTGTGTGTGTGTGTCCAAAGGCCCTAGGCCTGTGGCGTGTGTGTGTGTGTGTGTGTGTGTGTCCAAAGGCCCTAGGCCTGTGGCGTGTGTGTGTGTGTGTGTGTCCAAAGGCCCTAGGCCTGTGGCGTGTGTGTGTGTGTGTGTGTCCAAAGGCCCTAGGCCTGTGGCGTGTGTGTGTGTCCAAAGGCCCTAGGCCTGTGGCGTGTGTGTGTGTCCAAAGGCCCTAGGCCTGTGGCGTGTGTGTGTGTCCAAAGGCCCTAGGCCTGTGGCGTGTGTGTGTGTCCAAAGGCCCTAGGCCTGTGGCGTGTGTGTGTGTCCAAAGGCCCTAGGCCTGTGGCGTGTGTGTGTGTCCAAAGGCCCTAGGCCTGTGGCGTGTGTGTCCAAAGGCCCTAGGCCTGTGGCGTGTGTGTCCAAAGGCCCTAGGCCTGTAGCGTGTGTGTGGCCTAAGGCCCTAGGCCTGTGGCGTGTGTGGCCTAAGGCCCTGGGTGCGAGGCCTGTGGTGTGTGTGTGGCCAAAGGCCCTGGGTGCGAGGCCTGTGGCGCGTGTGGCCAAAGGCCCTGGGCGCGAGGCCTGTGGCGCGCGTGTGGCCAAAGGCCCTAGGCCTGTGGCGTGTGTGTGGCCAAAGGCCTTGGGCGCGAGGCCTGTGGCGTTTGTGTAGCCAAAGGCCCTGGGTGCGAGGCCTGTGGCGTGTTGCCGTAGCCATACCTCCTCCAGGAAGCCCAGCAGGAAGTCTTTGGCGGCGGCGTTGGCGGTGTAGAAGCCAGAGATGGCCTTGTGCAGCACGTTGGGGTTGAGGCGCCGGCTGGTGGAGGGTAGAGCGCGGAGGGCACGCAGCACGAAGCGAGGCTCCTTCCCCGACACCGCCTTCTCGATCTGCTTCACATGCTCCTTGATATCTGCACAACACACACACACACTAATTACAATGATGTCCTCTCGATCTGCTTCACATGCTCCTTGATGTCTGCACAAAACACACACACACACACACACACTAATTATAATGATGCCATCTTGATCTGCTTCATTACATTACACTTAGCTGACGCTCTTATCCAGAGCGACTTACAGATATTTACAGGGTTTCAGTTACAGTCCCTGGAGCAGTGTGGGGTTAGATGCCTTGCTCAAGGGCATCTCAACCATGGGTAGGGCGGGATTCGAACCGGCAACCTTCCGATTGCAAAAACAACTCCCTAACCACTAGGCCACAGCTGCCCCAATTGCTCCTTGATGTGTGCACAATACACACACACAGTAAGTACAATGATGCCTTCTCGATCTGCTTTACATGCTCCTTAATGTCTGTGCAGGGCACATCAACACCATGCACACACACACACACACACACACACACACACACACACACACACACACACACACACACACACACACACAAAATCAAAATATAGACGGCCCAAACTGGGGGGCATAACCCTTTGAAAATGTTTTCGGTAAAACATGATGCCACACAAACCCAGTCATTACTAACATCTTTAAATAGCATGGATCACATGTCCACATTCATGGCAAGATCTCAGAAATTGCTTACAAGATTGAGTGTAGACAGTAATTTATCGGACGTCTCTCTCTCACACAGATTTGAGTCAATACTAAAGCAAATGAACCAATTTTCGCTAGCATCATTGTCCACAGGCCCCGCGGGCTTATTATTTCATGCTTTAAATTTATCCTCAAGCATGATACATTAAACACACATACGGCAATAATACACCAATTCAATACAATACAACACATAGCTGATAGTACCAGCACATATTTACTATTAACAGCAGCGACATATCACGGTTAGCTACCTTGCTAACCTAAACCGTTTTCCAGGCTACTGTCAATTTTTCGCAGGCTACCATCACTTCGCCTGCTAACGACCGTTAGCGCGACCGGTAGCTAACTAGCTAAGTAGCACGATACACAAAATTAAAATCACACAGTTACTTGAATCTACGCACACAATTTACAGGACTGACAACACAACGACTACAAAAAACACAAAAAATACCCTCTAAAGTAAGGCTGTCGATTTCCTTTGGTGGCTTTGGCCGACCCTGCTCCGTCCTCCTCGGGCATCTCAACATCCTGAGGTTCGGGGCCCTTCTCCTTCTGTTTGTCAGCTTTTGAATCTCTGGGCTTTTCGCGTCTCTTTGCAGTTTGTTCTTTCATCTTGTCTGTACAATGTGAAAAAAAAAAACGGTTTAGCAATCCACAAAACCAACAAAAGATATAAAGAAACACTCAGATTGACCCGCTAATCAACGAACAACAACACTCACATCAGTTCACCTCGGCAGAATGACTGGCAACTATTGCGGCGCGCAAGGACTTCTGGGAAACAGACATAAGTAGCTGAAAGAAAACACGAGGGCACAGGAAATCTAAAGGATAACAGAAAACGTGGTATTATTGAGGTTAGGTAAAGTTGGTGAGATGAAGTAAGGTTTATATACGCTGAACTACTATTTTTTTAAATGAAGAATTTGAAATTGACCTTTATGTAATATGTAATTAAACTCCAATTACCAATCTAAAATAACAACCTTGGTAGTTAAAACCATAGACTGCTAATGATAAGGAGTGATTGGACCTAATGTTGATGGAGCTGACCCTACTACACATATAGGCTATTATTATTACTATTAGAAATGAGTGACAAGATCTGACTCAAAAAATTACAAAATGACTACAAACAATGCTACAGCATGTATTGCTACCTGGCAGCCACAGAGGGGCACTCTCAACTATATGAAATCCTCTTCCCAGCCTCCAGTGGTTTTTACAAGCATCTTAACACAGAATAGTACAGCACATAGACACACACACACACACACACACACACACACACACACACACACACCTACCCCGCCCAGCACACACACACACACACACACACACACCACACACACACACACACACACACACACACACACACACACACACACACACACACACACACAAAATCAATCAGGGAGGTGGTCATCATAATTAAATGATTAAATGTGTATTTATGATGCCTACAGTGTTGATTTTTTCGACAGTCCCCAATGCACCCCCCACCCCTTTTTCACCAGCATCAACCTCTGCCCTTTGCTGAAGTCTGTGTTAAGGGACCACCACTGTCTGCCTCAACATCAACCTCTGCCCTTTGCTGAAGTCTGTGTTAAGGGACCACCACTGTGTGCCTCAGCATCAACCTCTGCCCTTTGCTGAAGTCTGTGTTAAGGGACCACCACCGTGCTCCTCAGCATCAACCTCTGCCCTTTGCTGAAGTCTGTGTTAAGGGACCACCACCGTGCTCCTCAGCATCAACCTCTCCCCTTTGCTGAAGACTGTGTTAAGGGACCACCACTGTCTGCCTCAACATCAACCTCTGCCCTTTGTTGAAGTCTGTGTTAAGGGACCACCACCGTGTGCCTCAGCATCAACCTCTGCCCTTTGCTGAAGTCTGTGTTAAGGGACCACCACCGTGCTCCTCAGCATCAACCTCTGCCCTTTGCTGAAGACTGTGTTCAGGGACCACCACTGTCTGCCTCAGCATCAACCTCTGCCCTTTGCTGAAGACTGTGTTTCAGGGACCACCACTGTCTGCCTCAGCATCAACCTCTGCCCCTTTGCTGAAGACTGTGTTCAGGGACCACCACCGTGTGCCTCAGGGTGAAACCTGAACCAGTGCAGATGAGAGGCGGTGGGTGGCGAGGTTTTGTTAGATTGAATGTGTCACCCTATCCACAGGCACTTGTGTCTTGTTACCAGGTGATGGTATCACTAACACTTGAGTAACACAACAGCGGAGGTGTATGTGTGTGTGTGTGTGTGTGTGTGTGTGTGTGTGTGTGTGTGTGTGTGTGTGTGTGTGTGTGTGTGTGTGAGTTGGGGGTAGCGGGTTATTTGGCCTTGCTGACATTAGGGTGAACAGGAGCTTGGTAAAATGAACAACGGTTTTCTCTCACAGCAGACAAACACATATGTGTAACAACATCCAACTTGGCCTTGTGGACTTGCATGAAGCAGAGAAAAATGATCTTATATATTTCGATGTGTGCCTCTCTCGTCTGGTCCACACGGCTGAACGCGTCATAAACAAAGAGCCTGATTGCCGAGCCAAATCCAGCCAGAGATGTGAGGTAATTTGCTGATTGAGTCTGCAGACACTAATCAGGCCCTGCTCTAATCAAGTTGCAAATATCTGCTTCAAGAGACAGACATGACAGACTCCATTTTGAATCTCTCTCTTTTAAGAGACAGACAGGCTCCGTTTAGAATCTTTCTCTTTTAAGAGACAGACAGCCGTTTAGAATCTTTCTCTTTTAAGAGACAGACAGACAGGCTCCGTTTAGAATCTCTCTCTTTTAAGAGACAGACAGACTCCATTTTGAATCTCTGTTTCAAGAGACAGACAGGCTCTGTTTTGAATCTCTGTTTCAAGAGACAGACAGACAGACAGGCTCTGTTTTGAATCTCTCTCTTAAGAGACAGACAGACTGACTCCATTTGGAATCTCTCTTTCGTGATACAGACAGACAGACAGACTCCGTTTTGAATCTCTGTTTCAAGAGACAGACAGACAGACTCCATTTTGAATCTCTGTTTAAAGAGACAGACAGGCTCTGTTTTGAATCTCTGAGAGAGACAGACAGACATACAGACAGACAAGAAACAGACAGACAGGCTCCGTTTTGAATCTCTCTCTTAAGAGACAGACAGATAGACTCCATTTTGAATCTTTGTTTCAAGAGACAGACAGACAGACTCCATTTTGAATCTTTGTTTCAAGAGACAGACAGGCTCCGTTTGGCATGGTGTGTTTCTGTCCCACAATCTCTGATGCTCACAAAGGCGCGTGCTGTGTCTTCTGAAAAGACACTGATTATCCCGTCTTGGCCAGTGGTAGTGATCCAATGGGCTTCTCTGCCACGTCCGAATGACAGTCAGTCAGGACACGCTAACAAGGCAGGTCCGTCCGTCCATCCATCCATACATCCATCCATCCTTCCATCCATCCATCTGTCTGTCTGTCCATTCATCCATCTGTCTGTCCAACTGTCCATCCATCCATCCATCTATCCATCCGTGTGTCTGTCCATCCATCCATCCATCCATCCATCCATCCATCCATCCATCTATCCGTCCATCCGTCCATCAATGCCTGTGTCCAAAAAAAATTAACTTAACATTACGAAGACCAAATGACACTTAATGGCAACAGTCATAAATATGAGTGAAGTGTTATTAATGTTCATGATATGTGGCATGTCATGTTTATAAAGGACTCATGGCACTCTTATGTAGACACCTTCAAATAAAGTGTAACAAAAAAAATGTCCATTGCACTTTGACAAAAAATATTTGGAATAGTTTTTATTTTTCTAGGAGTTCTTATTTACAAAATAAAACCAGGTTCAACAACAACAACTGTTATTTTTTAGGTGTAACCCTTTGATTCCGGCTTCCCAGTTTTAAATTGGTTCTGAACCGAAACTGATTTCTCTGCCAGTCCTTCATGCTGAGCTGATACGATAAGAGTGGGTGGCGGGCTGGTGGCAGGCGCCCAGGGCATTATGTGGCACCCTCCGCATCAGTGGGTGGCATGCCCACCACCCCTGGGCACCCTGGTGCCAGCTCCGCATCAGTGGGTGGCATGCCCACCACCCCTGGGCACGCCCGGTTGCATCAGTGGGTGGCATGCCCACCCCCCCCCCGGGCACGCCTGCTGCTGGGCCACATCAGTGGGTGGCAGGGCCAGATCAGTGGGTGGCAAGCCCACCACCCCTGGGCACCCTTGTGCCAGCTCCGCATCAGTGGGTGGCATGCCCACCACCCCGACACGCCTGGTGCTGGGCCACAGCACTTTGTCAGCTTGTCAGCTGATAACAGCGCAAACTCAGGCCCACCCCAGGTCATATTTCACACACAATATTTACTTACCTGCCCGGGCCATGGTGATGCTGGTGAGGTGTCACGTGACGCGAGAGGGAGATACCGTTGCAGTGGGGTAACAGACACAGATGGCGCTGACCGGACCGGACCCAACCCGACCCACAACCCGACCCCACAAACCTGGCAATCCTTGAGCCTGATACCTACAACCCCACAAACCTGGCAATCCTTGAGCCTGATACCTACAACCCCACAAACCTGGCAACCCTTGAACCTGATACCTAAAACCCTGCAAACCTGGCAACCCTTGAGCCCGATACCTACAACCCCGCAAACCTGGTTAGTTGCTTTGGATAAAAGTGTCTGCTAAGTGTAATGTGATGGAAAACCCTCGTGCCTGTTACGTACAGCCCTGCAAACCTGGCAACCCCCAAAGCCAGATACTTGGTAACCCTTGTGTCTTGATGCTTACAGCCCCGCAATCCTGGCAAGCCTTGTGCTTGATGCCTACAGCCCCCCGTTATTATCCAGGTACTTATCATACAGTGCACTGCATGTTGCCATAACTGTTGCCATAACAGTGAACGCCCTGACGCACCCAAACTAGGCATTTGTAATTGCAAGGCCTCCCAACCCTGTCCTTTTAAATTCTGAAAATAAGTGAGTTCTGGCAACGTTTGAGTCAAGGAATAGACAGACTGAGAGTTCAAAGTAAGACTCTTTGGGTGCAGTGCTTACACAG
>CM050210.1:2802627-2805127 GCA_027475355.1 Coilia nasus | reverse complement strand
GGTCATACCTTAGATGACTATGATCCCTGTCACCTTGGAGAACACCCCTGACAAAAATATACTGAAACTGAGAACCACAAACATTGTTCTCCTTATTGTTGTTCCCAGACTAGCTAAGTAGCCAAAACACTATAACTGAGGTAAACCTCCTCTTTTTGTTTTGACCCGTGAGATTATGCCCTGGACAAATAAAATAAATAAAAATAGATATGTCCATGCAAGTGGGTCCAGGTGCAAGACTGTCTTTCAGGTTGGCATATGAACATGTAAACAAACGAGTGGGGTAAGAAGCAGGCAGAACACTGGGAAGGATGTGCTACGGTTACGGTTGCCGCCTATGTCTGACAAAAAACTGGGACATTTCGGCAACCCAATCAACCTTTTTGCCTATAAGCAGCGACCCGGGTGTCAGTGTCCCGGGAGAATTTTTTTTTTTTTTTCCCGGGACAGAGCATTAAAAACCGGGACAATCAGGTAAAACCGGGATAGGTGGCAACACTAGCTACGGTGTGTGCGGTTTGTACTTGTAGTTTCACATTCCCCATGATACCTCAAGTGGTTCATAAGGCATTCATAAGGCATTATGAATACTTGTGTTAAATATGCTTTGGTTTTTAAACCTGGAACAGGAAGCATCTAAAACATGTATGAGCCAGAGAGAGAGAGAGACAGAGAGCGATAGAGAAAGAGCGAGCCAGAGGGAGAGAGAGAGACAGAGACAGAGAGGGAAAAGAGAGAGAGAGGAAGGGAGAGAGAGAGAGACAGAGAGAGGGAGAGAGAGAAGGAGAGAGAGAGGAAGGGAGAGAGAATGAGAGAGAGGAAGGGAGAGAGAGAATGAGAAAGAGAGAGAGAGACAGCACGGTGTGATGGAAAAACACAAGGCACGGCAGAGTCCATGTGCAACAATATCCAGCCACATGTGTATCGCTTTTAATGTGCAACAATATCCAGCCAAATGTGTATCGCTTTTAATGTGCAACAACATCCCGCTACATGTGTAGTCGTGTATCGCTTTTATTGTGAAAAGCACACTGAGGTGAGTGACGACCAAGTCTCTTTCCTGAGTCCCCCACATAGCATCGCGAGCACTGCGCAGCCTGGGCCAGCAACCCAGGCAACCGAAACATCTCACGGCCAACAAGTTTTGACGTCAACCTCAGAGGTCGACCGCTGAGCCTTTCGCTGCTGCGGGCTGCCTCTGCCGCCCTTGCGTCCCCCCTTCGGGAGCCCTGGCCCAGCCTTGTCACACCATGGTGCTGCAACATCCAGCCAAATGTGTATCGCTTTTAATGTGACAAGGACACGGAGGCGAGCAATGACCAAGTCTCTTTCCTGAGTCCCCATGCCACTCTTGTGTCTCCCCTCCGGGCGCCCTGGCCCGGCCCGGCCTCGTCACACCATGGTGGGGGACTTGTCCCCCTGGCCCTTGGGCAGCGACCTCTTCACCGCTTCAGCGGGCTGCCTCTGCCACCCTTGCGTCCCCCCTCCGGGCGCCCTGGCCCGGCCCGGCCTCGTCACACCATGGTGCTGACAGTAGAGGACTCGTCCCCGTGGCCCTTGGGCAGCGACTTGAGGTAGGCCAGGTGGCGGCGCGCGTCCTCCTGGTTGGCCCGCACGTAGTAGACCAGGTAGGAGATGACCATGGCGAACCAGCCGAACATGGTGATGAACATGGCCACGTCCGTGGTGCGCTTGAGGCCGGCGCACAGGTCCATCTCCTCGGCCAGCAGGACGAAGGACTTGCCCTTGGCGTCCACCTCCTCCGGAACCGCCGCGGCGCACACCACGTCCACCAGCGAGGCCGGGTCCAGGTCCAGCTTGGGCATGGCCTCCTGCAGCGCGCAGTCGCACAGCCACGGGTTGTTGGTCAGGTTGGCCTTGGCCGCCAGCCCGCCCAGGGCCTCGGGGTCCAGCGTGGTCAGCCGGTTGGACGAGAGGTCCAGGCTCCGCAGCGAGGGCCCCAGGGCCGACAGGGAGCCCGGCTCCAGCAGCGTCAGCTGGTTGTGCGAGAGGTCCAGCTCCGCCAGCAGGGGGAGCCCCAGGAAGGCGTCGGCGGGCAGGCTCACCAGCTGGTTGTAGTCCAGGTAGAGGCGGCGGGTGGCGTTGGGGAGGTTGCGGGGCACCGCCGACAGGAACTGGTTGCTGCAGCGCACCGCCAGGTCCCCCCCCACGGCCCCGCCCCCAGCTCCGCCCCCGGGGCTCATGGAGCAGTAGCAGCTCTCAGGGCAGCCAATGGCGGACGCCGGCTCCTTTGGCCCCGCCCCTGCCGATGACAACACCAGCGCGGCCAGCAGCACCTGCGCCACGCTGAGGCGGCCAGGCAGCCAGACTGGCAAGAAGGACATTATGGGATGTCTGCATTACCACCTGTGATAGGACACAGCATCCAGGGCAGAGGACAGAGGGGTGGGGCAGAGGGGGAGAGGGGGAGAGGGGGAGAGGGGGGAGAGAGAAAGGGAGAGAGAGTGAGAGAGAGGGGTGGGGCAGAGGGGGAGAGGGG
>CM050210.1:2685127-2795127 GCA_027475355.1 Coilia nasus | reverse complement strand
ACAATGCTCCGGGGAAACCTTAGCTCCAATGGCAAATTCTGCCATAATTAAAATACAGTTCGCAATTCGGGCAAACAAAGTTGTTGATATTGGACCGTAAAAGCGAGTCAAATTGCACGGGTCTCTTCTGAGCTGCATGTAAAGGCGCGTTTTGAGTCAGTACACGAGCACATAAGCACGCCTGTATCTCCTCGCCATCCGCAATGACTAGGCCTCGCCTTTCTTTTTGCTGACGGGCGGTTTTTCTTACACTCATTTAAGCTTCTGTGGAATTACGTAAAGCAGCGATAGAGGCTACTCTCTGTTAAGATAGTCATTCTTTTAAAAGGGAGTACTTAGTGTTGCTGACTCGGCCATTATGAAAGCAGTGCTCCGGCCTTTTGAGAAGCAATTTCTAGAAACTACCTCACTGGTAGGTTGCTTTGGGAAAAAACCTCAGCCAAATAAATAACTGTAATATAATGGGGTGTGCTTTGTTGTCATGTATTGACTCTGTTATATTTGAATGACATCTATGTGTATAACACACCTTTATATTCAGCTATGATAACTAAAGGCTCTGTTGACTAATCGAATACTAATCAGCACAGGGAGTCAGATTTGTGTCGGATCACTGAATTCCAGGGAATGTAAAAGTGGTGAGTCCTCCGGAGCAGAGATCCGTATCAGGTATCCCGGTCCACTCCCAAAGCTCTCAGGCCGGAGCGCGACCACATCCAGACAGCATGGTAGGGATGTGCTGATAATGCTATTACTGTATGGGGGGGGGGGGTGGGGGGATGGAGAGAGAGATGGCTTGAGAGACAGAGAGAGAGGGAGAAAGCAAAGAGAGAGAGAGAAAGCCATGGAGAGAGAGAGATTGAGTGAAAGAAAAAGAGAGACAGAGGAAGAAAGAGAAAAAGAGAGGAGAGTAAAAAAAGAAAGAGGCAGAGAAGGGGAAGGAGAAAGAGAGAGAAAAACAGATGGGAAGAGAGATGGAGTGGGAGACAGAGAGAAGAAAGACAGACAGATGGAAAGAGAGAGAGCGAGACTAAGAAAGATAAAGAGAGAGAGAGCGAGAGAGAGAGAGACTGAGAGAGAGAGACTGAGATAGATAGGGGGGAGAGACAGACAGACAGACAGACAGACAGACAGACAGACAGACAGACAGACAGACAGACAGACAGACAGAGAAGGCACAAAGGGCTGAAAGCTCAGCTCCCTGAGAAAACAGATACAATATTTGTAATGGTGGAAGTGTTCAGGCATGCAAAATCAATGGAAGAAGCCCTAGGAATCCCTGGGAGAAACAAGATGAGCCTAATCAGCCTAATGTAATGCAGGTTCACCACTGTAGCTCCTAATGCAGGTTTGCCACTGTAGCTCCTAATGCAGGTTTGCCATTTTAGGCCCTAATGCAGGTTTGAACATGTAGGACCTAATGCAGGTTTGAACATGTAGCACCTAATGCAGGTTTGAACATGTACATACTAATGCAGGTTTGAACATGTACATACTAATGCAGGTTTGAACATGTACATACTAATGCAGATTTGAACATGTAGCACCTAATGTAAGTTTGAACATGTAAATACTAATGCAGGTTTGAACATGTACATACTAATGCAGGTTTGAACATGTACATACTAATGCAGATTTGAGCATGTACATACTAATGCAGATTTGAACATGTAGCACCTAATGTAAGTTTGAACATGTACATACTAATGCAGGTTTGAACATGTAGCACCTAATGCAGGTTTGAACATGTAGGACCTAATGTAAGTTTGAACATGTACATACTAATGCAGGTTTGAACATGTAGCACCTAATGCAGGTTTGAACATGTAGGACCTAATGCAGGTTTGAACATGTAGGACCTAATGCAGGTTTGAACATGTAGCACCTAATGCAGGTTTGAACATGTAAATACTAATGCAGGTTTGAACATGTACATACTAATGCAGGTTTGAGCATGTAAATACTAATGCAGGTTTGAACATGTAGCACCTAATGTAAGTTTGAACATGTACATACTAATGCAGGTTTGAACATGTACATACTAATGCAGGTTTGAACATGTACATACTAATGCAGATTTGAACATGTAGCACCTAATGTAAGTTTGAACATGTAAATACTAATGCAGGTTTGAACATGTACATACTAATGCAGGTTTGAACATGTACATACTAATGCAGATTTGAGCATGTACATACTAATGCAGATTTGAACATGTAGCACCTAATGTAAGTTTGAACATGTACATACTAATGCAGGTTTGAACATGTAGCACCTAATGCAGGTTTGAACATGTAGGACCTAATGTAAGTTTGAACATGTACATACTAATGCAGGTTTGAACATGTAGCACCTAATGCAGGTTTGAACATGTAGGACCTAATGCAGGTTTGAACATGTAGGACCTAATGCAGGTTTGAACATGTAGCACCTAATGCAGGTTTGAACATGTAAATACTAATGCAGGTTTGAACATGTACATACTAATGCAGGTTTGAGCATGTACATACTAATGCAGGTTTGAACATGTAGCACCTAATGGAAGTTTGCATCTCTGGTCCTGATGTAAGTTTGAAGATGTAGACTATGGCAATACAACCCCACAAAAGGCAGTAACTACATATTTTGTCCAAAAAAAATAGGTTTAGACTGGAAAATGACTTTATAGCACATATTTTGTCTTGTGACTAAATCTCTAATAATTAAGAAAGTTCCTAAAAGCATCACCGCTATTACAACATGTCTGACTGGGCAGTATGACAACTTTCACAATTTTCATGCAGTTACTGCACTTTGCCTTTGTAGGGCAGTGTCATAGCTCTACATTATGAACATGGAAAAATCTCAACCACTGCTTCTCTGAAGAAATCCACATGTGGCCCAGGTTTTGACCCTTGTCTAGTACGTTTAGTTGCCAAAGTTGCGGCAAATATCTAAAATGGTACAGGGTTTCCCTCTAGTGGTCATACATAATAAAGACAGTGCTCCGGTCGCCTCATCTGCAGTGCACACGTTACACAGGCAAGGTTTATGTGAAGACGTGTATTTAACGGCAGCATGTGCATCATTTTGTTGTGCGCCTACCTTTACATCAGGATAATATGGTGGCCCACATGCTGTCCAAGTAGCTCATACCAAGCATAGGTGCTCAGCCAGGGAGCTGGTGGAAGGTTAGGACATTCCCAAGGGCCTCATTTAACAATTATAACATAATGTCCAATTAATTAATTATAACATAACATAACATAACATAACATAACATAACATTACATAACATTACATTACATTACATTACATTACATAACATAATATAACATAACATAACATAACATAACATAACATAACATAACATAACATAACATAACATAACATAACATTACATTACATTACATTACATAACATAACATTACATTACATTACATTACATTACATTACATAACATAACATAACATAACATAACATAACATAACATAACATTACATTACATAACATAACATAACATAATATAACATAACATAATAATGCCATTACCAGTTTCAGGCAGGCAACACTGCTGGTGCCAATTAATTCACCTGTAAAAAAGGAGACCTCCTTTTCGCCATCTCCTCCACAGAACATGTAGAAAAACAACAACATAACACTTTGCAGACCTTCATTCTGCCTATAAAAGGGACTTTGTGTTTGAGGACTTTTTTGCAGTGTATGTATGTACTAATTGTCTTCTGAGTGTTGTCTTTGTGACTGACTGATATTGTCTGTGGGGTTGCCACCAGGCGTTAGTGATTGGGTAAAGGCAGAGGCTTGTTTTAAACTTCAGCAGAGTCCACACCTCCAGGAAGAAATCGTTTCTGACGGTGTCTGGTCCAGACCCTCTGTACAAAATGAAATGAAGTACGAGGGGCAGGTTTACCAGGCTAGTCTGGTCCAGACCCTCTGTACAAAATGAAATGAAGTACGAGGGGCTGGCTTACCAGGCTAGCGCAACTGAGACTTGCTATTAGGTACAACGCAGAACAGGGGCCAGTCTATCACAGTGGCAATCAATGTCTGAGCTTTGCCATTGGGTACAGCGCAGAACAGGGGTGAGTCACACCGGGAATGGATGTGTTGTAGGTCTGCCTTCTATGACGCACAGGTTGTTTGGGGTGGCTAAGTCCATTTTTGTGATTGTAATTGTGATTTTGATTGTGTCCATTTTTGTGATCTCTTGTGTTATGTCGACGTGTTGTAGGTAAGTCTTCCATGGTGCATGCTGTTTCTTTTATCCCATACGCTGCCTGTGTTTGTAATGCTCTTATGTAGTTTCATGTTGATTATTGTGTCTTTTTACTGCTGTTAGTGAAGTGCTGCCTTTATTGGCCAGGGCTCACTCACAAAAGAGACTATACTGTCTTAAAGTGACTACCCTGGTAAAACAAAGAGCAAATACATAAAATAAAATAAAATAAAAGAAAAGAAATCAGCAATGTTTCCCTGACCAGGTGCAGCAGATGCTAGAGTCACTGAGTTGCCAGAGGCAGATTTAGCAAAGTGTTGTCCTGTGAAGTGAATGCGGCACTGTTTGATCCTCTCTGCTACCCCTAGGGCTACTCTGGGTAAAGCCCATGGAGGGGTTTGACAAGTCAAAGACAACTAGAAATGTGAAAGACACATGAAAGAGCATTTGGGTCCTTAAGCCCTTTAACCTATCAACATTCCCAGTATCGGCCCTGAGAGTATAATGGTCCGCAAAAGGTCAGATAATTGTGCTGTGGCTTACATATAGGCACGTTAAGGATGGGGGGTGAGTTGAAGGTAGTGTAGATAATTCCTTTATTGGACATTGTGTTATAATTAACTAAGGCAGGCTGAGGATGGGTGGGTGACTTGAAGGTAGTGTGAGGTAATATAGATAATTATTCAATCAGACATTATGTTATAATTAATTAACTGGACGTTATGTTATAATTAATTAACTGGACGTTATGTTATAAGTAATGGATTGATTGGGTGTTATGTTGTAATTAATTAATTGGACCTTATGTTATAATTAACTAAGGCAGGTTGAGGATGGCTGCGTGAGTTGAAGTAGTGTGAGATAGCCAGGTGGCCACCCCATAGACAATATCAGTCAGTCACAAAGACAACACTCAGAAGACAATTATACATACACATTGTAAAGAAAGTCCTCAAACAAAAAGTCCCTTTTATAAGCAGAATGAAGGTCTGCAAAGTGTTTCACTGTCTAACAAGTCACGCACCTTAAGCAGGCATCAAGGTGCCGACTATTGGCCTGCCTTGACAGCAACACAGAACGCTGTTGCCATAGCACCAACAGCTGACTTCATAGTTTGATAGAATGTTGGACGTTCAAGGCGGAATTGGGCAAAACGCAGGTACCTTCGAATGCAGCATTTTATGCCTTTATTCGATTCAGACAGCCTTGATGCCTTGCTGCTACAAATGCTCTCTTGGTAAGCAGCACTATGAATATGGTCAGTATTATTTCAGATGCATCATCTTGAGTGTAGCACCCCATATTAGTTTTTAATCATTAAAGCTCACAGTTTTAATCATTAAAGCTCTGCCCTGTGTTAAAATCCCAACTAACCAGTTAATTACCAGTTTACCTTAAAGACATTATTACCTGGTCCCTGGAGGGATTGGCTAGGTATTGCAATGACCTTGTCCGTCTGTGTGTCTGTCTGTGTGTGTGTGTGTGTGTGTGTGTGTGTGGTGTGTGTGTGTGTGCAAACTGTGAAGGTGTCACCCACAAGCCTTTGCACATTTCCCCTGCTACTGAGTAGAACACACAGGACAGTCATATGCTGACATTTAAATGGCTAAAATGAATGGCTGCACAAAAGATTTTATCATTTTATTTCATTATCATAAACCCACATGTTATGCTAAGATCAATCACATCTCATTTGATCAATACTGGCTTTGTACAGGTCACCTATCATTCAATCACTGAGGAAATCTGCCCTAAATGCTGTAAAGCTTAGATAACTGCACCCAAGTTGAGAAAAGGAGTCCAAAAAGCTGTAAGGAAATCTTGCTTTATTGCTTAAGAAAACAGAGAAGTAATCTGACACCCTCATTATGGATAACAAATCATATAGATAATATGATTTAATAGATAATTCAATAGATAGCGATGATGATTCAATCCCATTATATAATTCTCTCTTATTCCCACTGTATAATTATTTTATTACAGGGTAGTATACATTGATTATTTTACATAAACATACATAACTGTACCTAATACACACTTTTAACATGCAAGCAAGGCCACTGTCCCAGCTGATGCAGGGAATTCATCCCTCTTACGTCATCACATAGCTGAGGTGTGTGTCAACCCCACCAAACATAGCATAGGGCAAAGACATGTTGTGTTTTGTTTTGTTTGTTGGGGGGGGGGGGGGGGGGGGGGGGGGGAATATGAGTGGGCAGGGCAGCCCATAAGGGAGGATAAACACAAAAGCTTTCCGGGGCTCAGCCACCAGGGGGCACCCTGTCCATTACAAACTATAAGGGCTGTTGGATAATGGATGAATGAATAATTGGATGTGTTCAGGGGCCCAGCCATCTCTCTGGGCAGGCAAGGGAGTGCGGACTGGGGGTAGTGTTGAGGGTGCTGGGGTGCTGAGGAACTTGCCTCAGTAACCACAACAGATTAGGGCTGCGATCACTACCAGATCTCAATTCAATTCTATTCTATTCTATTTTTTCTATTCTATTCTATTCTATTCCATTCTATTCTATTCTATTCTATTCTATTATATTCCATTCTATTCTATTCTATTCTATTTTATTATATTATATTCTATTATATTCTATTATATTCTATCAATACAGAACAGAACAGAAATCCATAAACATGTGTATTATATTCATATTTACCTTCACCTTTAAGGCAAATACCCACCGTTTGTTAGCTGTGTTTTATTCTATTGTAGTAAGCCAATATAATAGCATTCAGCACAAAAGCAGCATATGCTTACTTGAATTATTGCCCTCTTTTTCTGAGATGGCTGAGGACAGTACACAGTCATGTCCAGTTAAACAGCTTTTTAACGATTTTTAAACTCTGATTAAACCCTGTTTTTTTCCCAAATTTCTGTTTTTTTTTTTAAATTTACGTTTTTCTGAATATCTGAATGAATTGGATAGTTATCACAATAGAACAGGGCAACATTTTTTCTCAAGTAAATGCATTCCTCTTCTATAGTTCTATAGTAAGTAAATGCATTCCTCTTCTATAGTTCTATAGTAAGTAAATGCATTCCTCTTCTATAGTTCTATAGTAAGTAAATGCATTCCTCTTCTATAGTTCTACAGTAAGTAAATGCATTCCTCTTCTATAGTTCGGAATGGGAAAATAGGTTACCGTGTTTATTCCTTATCTTAATCTTCATCTAAAGAATGCTAATTTTCCAGCTCTCTTACAGGTAAACATTTGAGTTTTACCATTAACTGGAGCCTGCACCTTGTGTGTGAGTACCCCCCCCCCCCCCCTCCCCTCCCCCCACCGTGTCTGTCTTTAGGGGGCCATGCTCTGGTATGGGACCCTTTGGCTCCTGGTTCTGTACAGCGCCGCCCCACAGGCCATGGCTGTAACAGCAAGGACACAGGCCACAGTGAGCATCATGTTTGGGTTCAACTCTCTGGCCACCTCCACCTCGTTCACTCCGATGTCGCCGGCCTCTGATGTCTTTCTGGTCTCTGTGGAACAGGGGTAGATTGGGGTAGGGTGGGGTAGGGTAGGGTGCAGAAGGGTGGGGTGTGGTAGGGTAGAGTTGGGTAGGGTGGGGGAGGGGAGGGTGGGGTGGGGTTGGGGAGGTTGGGGTAGGGTGGGGGAGGGGAGGGGAGGGTGGGGTAGGTTGGGGTGGGGTTGGGGAGGTTGGGGTAGGTTGGGGTAGGGTGGGGTAGGTTGGGGTGGGGTTGGGGAGGTTGGGGTAGGGTGGGGTGGGGTTGGGGAGGGTGGGGTAGGTTGGGGAGGTTGGGGTAGGTTGGGGAGGGTGGGGTGGGGGAGGGGACAATGACTGTCAGGAACCGAATGTAAAACACATCAAGTGCCTAACACTTCAACTAAATTTGCAGTCGACGGCAAAGCCTGGCGTGACTATGGCTGCCAGCAGAGGAACCTCTGTAAGGTGTACTAATTCTCCAAAATTAAAGATTTTATTTTACACAATAGCTTCTTTTACGTTGTGACATTTTTCACTTTCCAGCAATTTGTTCACAACCACGAGGTCCTTCATCTGCCCTACTCATATATCTTAAATGTCTAATGTCCAGTTAAACCAGCAGCCTCTTTCCTTGTGGTGAAATCATCACAGGAACAGGAGGTCTGCACACCTGCATCTGCCTTTCTGATGTAGCTTAAATACCGCATCACCACAGGAGAGGAAGAGGCATCTGCCCTCTTTATAGCTTAAATACCGCATCACCACAGGAGAGGAAGAGGCATCTGCCCTCTTTATAGCTTAAATACCCCATCACCACAGGAGAGGAAGAGGCATCTGCCCTCTTTATAGCTTAAATACCGCATCACCACAGGAGAGGAAAAGGCATCTGCCCTCTTTATAGCTTAAATACCCCATCACCACAGGAGAGGAAGAGGCATCTGCCCTCTTTATAGCTTAAATCCCCCATCACCACAGGAGAGGAAGAGGCATCTGCCCTCTTTATAGCTTAAATCCCCCATCACCACAGGAGAGGAAGAGGCATCTGCCCTCTTTATAGCTTAAATACCCCATCACCACAGGAGAGGAAGAGGCATCTGCCCTCTTTATAGCTTAAATACCGCATCACCACAGGAGAGGAAAAGGCATCTGCCCTCTTTATAGCTTAAATACCCCATCACCACAGGAGAGGAAGAGGCATCTGCCCTCTTTATAGCTTAAATCCCCCATCACCACAGGAGAGGAAGAGGCATCTGCCCTCTTTATAGCTTAAATCCCCCATCACCACAGGAGAGGAAGAGGCATCTGCCCTCTTTATAGCTTAAACACCGCATCTCCAGAGCAAAGGAACAGGAGACCTGCACGCCTGTAATTAAGAAATGAAATCAAACAAAGCAGAGAGCACCTGCGTTGGCTACACGTTGTCACGTAAACAAAAAAACTTGAGGCGTCTTTGCAGACACTGCGTAGGCCTAAATTACGCACATCCAGCTTAAGTACTGGTTGCTTACCCTGGTAAACCAGCCCCTCGTACTTCATTTCATTTTGTACAGAGGTCTGGACCAGACACCATCAGAAACGATTTCTTCCTGGAGGTGTTCACTCTTTACTTTTAAGTGTGCACACTTTAAAGCAAGTGGCTCTGCCTTTACCCAGTCGCTAACGCCTGGTCGTCACGTATGCAATTAGCCTACCTACGCACTGCAAATGTAATTCAAATGTAGCACACAAGGTCAACGTCATGGCTAACGAACACACCCTCTGTTTGCTGATTGGATCGGCCTTGCTGTGGCCGACTACATGACCCAACCGTTCATGATGTTTCGGGCTTGTGTCCTTCATCAGACGTGGTGCACGCCCGAAACATCATGAATGATTAAAAACGGTTTGTGGGCGCACACTGGTGTCGCAGACACTGTTTCTGTGTTCACCTCCGCCAGCGCAGATTATGTAATCATTGGTGTTTCTTCGTTTGTTTGTTTGTTAGTTAGCAACATAACAAAAGAAGTTATGGATGGATTTTGATGAAATTTTCAGGGTAGGTCAAAAATGGGCTAACTTAAAAGTGATTTGATTTTAGTGGTGATCTGGATCACCATCTGGATCCAGGATTTTTTAATAGGAATCCTCACCATTGCGAGATAGGGCCAATTTGAACTGAGCTGCCCTGGCAGAGGTCTGCACTCTCTGAGTGCATTTGTAGTTTGTCTTTGTGGACATTACCTTGGTTGACCACGCTACGCCTGAGCCGCAAAGGCCCCTGGGAAATGAAGTGGCTGGACGTCTGGATGGGTGCTTCCCTCTTGCTGACCCTGTGCTGCCAGTAGGAGGTAAGATGGCTGTCGGACGCCAGGGTGTGGGTCTCGCTCCCGCTGCTGTGCTCTAGCATGGTGGCGTAGTCAGCCCCGTCACCCTGCTTAGAAGCCTCTCTTCTCACTCTTGGGATACAGCCCGTGGAGCACCTGCTGCTGGCGACGCCAGACTTGCAGAGGATGACGGAGCAGGTGATGAACACCTGCACAGAGCGGGGAGGACGTTGCTTAATGGGAAGAGGCGGGGCAGGGAAGCAGAGGTAATCGCTGTACAGTACTACTCAGAAAATTAGAATATCCTGAAGAAGTGCATGCATTCCTGTTACTCAACTTTAAAGGTGAAACGTTTAAAGGCTCAGGACCCTTTTGCAAGGGTTTTGCATTACTTACCTGATTAGTGTATGACACTTTGAGCCTACAATACTGAACATTTTCCCAGTATTCTCATTTTCTGAGTTTTTGGGTTTGAGGTTTTAATAAGCTGTAAGTCATAATCAGCAAAATTACAACAAAAAAGCTTGAGATATCTCACTTTGCATGTAATGAATCTATAAAATGTATTGGTTTCACCTTTTATGTTGGATTGCCTGAATAAAACAACTTTTACACGATATTCTAATTTTCCGAGTAGTACCTGTATACGTGACAACATCAATCAACAATCAGCTGCAGAGAAGCAAGCTGTGTTGTGTCACCTGATCGTGCAGGCCAATGAATTTGAAGGCCTTCATTGAAAACTGGACGGCTGGGAAGTCTTGGTTGCTGTAGATTGTTACCGTTGGGTCAACCTCGCATCTGTAAAATGGTGATATTGAAGTTTAGCCAAACACTTGCATTTCACTTAATGCAGGTAGCATTAACAACACTTTTTTTTTTTTTAAAATCTGCGACTGTGCAAATGTTGCCATTTTTATGCTTTCACATAGTGTTACAATGCTGTGTGTTGTTCCTCTAACTCTAGCACAATGCTACTTATCTGGTCATACAGATGTGTCAAACAACAGAAATGCCTTTCAAAGAGGAATATGTGTTTCAAACAACGTGAACGTCTTTTAGAGTGTGAGATATGTGTCAAACAACACAAATGTCTTATACAGCAGAGGTGGACGAAGTACGCAATTCCTTTACTTAAGTCAAAGTGTAGATATTCCTAGTCAAATATTACTCCACTACAAGTGAAAGTTGCTATGCCAATTTTCTACTCAAGTACAAGTACAAAAGTAAGTTGTTTTTGAAAAATACTTGAGTATTAAAAGTACAAATATCTTTTTTCTTTTTTTTGATAATGTGGGGCCACAGACAGGTCACTATACTTGACCTGACCTTAAGTTCTTTATACACAACATCACTATTTTCATATTTTTGGCCTACCTGACAATTAGTTTAACTATACAAGGTTTTTACCTTTTACCCTAATATAAAATAATTTAAATGCAAATAAACTTCCAATAAGGATACTTGCATTCAATATAGCCTCATTAAAAATGATCATTGCTAGTTTCTATCCTTTGTCTTGCAAGTAAGTCAATGTATAGTTGCAGGAATTTAAGATAATGGTGTAAATTACAAAACAATATGTACTTGGGGAAGCTCTGTAATTAAAATTTTACACAACATTTATTCATAAAACCGTTTTGACAGGCAGTACCTTGCTGTAGTTTCTTGTCGCCGCCATGATGAAAGTCCGCACAAGTCGGTTGACGACCACGAACCAGCAGGAAGAATAGGAGGAGAGGTAGTACAATCGACTTGTTTGGACTTCATCATGGCGGTGACGAGAAACAACGGCAAACTACTGCATGTAAGAACAGTTTTTTAAATAAACGTACATTTGCAATATTCTCAGTGCTTTGTTTGAATGCCAGAGCCTTTGTTGTACTACCGATTGAGTGTGAAGTTTCTTCGAGTTGTTTTAATGGTTAAAAAATAGCGTAGTCGTCATGCTTCGTCTAAGGGCACCTACCACTTCCATTGTTAGCCTTCTGGGTCAAACTATAAAAAATAGTTAAACTCTGAATGCAACAGGCTAAATCAATTTTGCTCCTTAGTACACATACCAACTCGGTATGATGTTTTAACATGCCAATTTTCATTTTACACCGAAGTTCTCCTTTAAGTACAGTACTTGAGTAAATTTACTTAGTTACTGTCCACCTCTGTTATAGAGCGTGACGTGTTACACAACAAACAACACAAACGTCTTTAAAAGTGTGACAGACGCGTACCCATTGGAAATGATGGGGTAGACGCGGGAGTCGTGAGGGTTGTCGGTGGGAGTGGCCTTGCAGGACTCGGCAAACAGGGCGGTGTTGGGAATGGAGGAGAAGGACTCTATCTGCATGTACATCATCTCTCCGAGGTCGAACTCCAAAGGGTAGTTCATCGGGTCCTTCGCCGTCGTGAAGTCATCTGAGTCGTAAAACTCAAACTTCATGGTGAAGGTACCGAAGCCTTTCTGTGTGAAGTTGACTGGGGGCCGGTGGCCCAAGAAACCCACAGTCAGATTCTGCTGCTTGAGGTACCGGCAGGAGAACTCAACGTTCACCAAAGGCTCCCGGACGACGATGGCACTGGTGTCGTTGTAGGACACGATTTCGTTGGAAAAGATTAGGTAAACACCATCGTCCTGAGTAAGACAGAAAAACATGGGGAAACAAATAGAGGCAAAGCAAAGCGAGGGTGGTACTTCACAAACAAATAGGCTAATGCAGGCTATAAAATAAAGGCTCATTTATTCTGCCCTACAAAGCCAAAAGGCAGTAACTACAAATTTTGTCAAAACTGACTTGTCACCTAATCTCCTACTTCTTCCTATAAAGGACATACATAAAAGCATCACCACTATTATAACTACAACATGTTCGACTGTGCAGTATGACAACTTTGACTGACATTTTTCTCTGGTTCGGTGTTCGCATGTTACTGCACTTTGCCTTTGTAGGGCATATTTATGCAGCCTACCATAGCCAGTTTCTATCAATGAACCCAGTCTTCTGTAATCAGAGATCAGTTTGTAGGGGTTGTGTGTGTGTATGTGTGTGTGTGTGTGTGTGCCCGGGGAGCAGCAAGGGGTTAAGTGCCTTAAGCTCAATGGCACTTAAGGTTTCTGTAGCAGGCATCGCCTTTGCGTGTGTGTGTGTGTGTGTGTGTGTGTGTGTGTGTGAGGGGAGCAGTGGGGGGTTAAGTGCCTTGCTCAGTGGCACTTCAGACATGATCTACTCGGGGTTCGAACTGGCAACTTATTCAGTTTTCAGCCCGAAGCCCTAACCAGTGGACCACAACTGACCCTTTCATAGCATATTTGCATCAGCTATGCACAATCATAGTGATTCAGCTTAATAGGCTACCCATCAGCGGCCATTTTAGACCGCCAAGCTTGATGTAAGCTTTATGTGGTTCAAGTGTAAGAAAATTTCAAGTGCTGATTTCTGATCCTTGTAACTTAAATGCATATTAACATGTTAGATGTTAACCCAGGAGTTTCATTTGGAAACATGGGCAATGGCATAACACATTTTGGAAAGGTCTGGAAAACTTACTCAGTTAGTCAGTGAATGGGCCCACTGGACCAGAGGGCAAAGTTGCAAAGTCTCCCCATGCATTTCTATGGGCGATTTTTGCAGTGACGTGTCTCTACATAGAAGGTCTTTGGTGAAGTCTCACCTCCATGATGGTGCCACATGCATTTGTATGGGCGTTTTTTTTGCAGTGACGCGTCACTACATAGAACGTCTCTAGTACGGTGGTTCTTAGCTGGTGTGGCCTAGGGACCCATAATTTCCCATCACCATTACGTCACGACCCAAGTTTTCAAACCAACTCAGTGACGCCCCCCACCCCACCTCCAGCCTATTTAACCCATATAACCATACCAAACTGATTTGTAATGAATGGGATTTTATTTGACATTTCAACTAATATAATGTCATTACATTAGATCTGAAATGGCAATATTTTTGTTTTACTTATTTATTTAGTTTTCTTTAACTTCAAGCCCCGTGACCCACTCAGAACAATTCAGAACTTTTGGGTCCGACCCACTTTTGGGTCCGACCCACCGGTTAAGAAACCCTGCACTGGTGCAGTCCCACCTCCATGACGGTACTGCAGTCTCGACCCACTTTTGGGTCCCGACACACCGGTTAAGAAACCCTGCGCTGATGCAGCCTCACCTCCATGATGGTGCCGCAGTCGCCGAGCGCGATGGTTGCCAGCAGGTGGGTGTCGTTAGCCGTGACCTCGCAGGTGGAGTCGCCAATGCGCACGTCCTCCGGCTGCAGCGTCATAACGTCCGATCTGTTGAGCGCGATGTGTATACCGTCCTCCGTGCAAATCACCTCTGTGCTCACTGGAAGACGACCGCGCGCGCACACACAAACACACACACACACACAAACACCCACACACACACAGACACACACACACAAACACACACACACACACACACACACACACACACACACACACACACACACACACACGCACACATACAAACACACACACAAACAAACACACACACACACACACACACACACACACAGGTCCATATCGTTTCCTAAGCTCTACCAATATATTACACACACTGTTTAAAAAAGAATAAGCCTAGCTTATTTGAAAAATTGCTTATTTGAAACATGTTACCTAAAATGAATTAAGTAACTGTAACTATTCTTTTTTAAATTATGTGCAGGCGTAGTAAGCATTAACTTGAAATAGAAAAGTGAAATTCTTACAGTGCAAGGGTGAGCATTTTCACACTTTTTTGATTACCCAGAAGAGTGTGACTCTTTTCAGAAAGACTGAATGAAATAGCTTTGCGTATATAAGTTATTCAGAAAGACTGAATGAAATAGCTTTGCGTATATAAGTTATTCAGAAAGACTGAATGAAATAGCTTTGCGTATATAAGTTATTCAGAAAGACTGAATGAAATAGCTTTGCGTATATAAGTTATTCAGAAAGACTGAATGAAATAGCTTTGCGTTTATAAGTTATTCAGAAAGACTGAATGAAATAGCTTTGCGTATATAAGTTATTCAGAAAGACTGAATGAAATAGCTTTGCGTTTATAAGTTATTCAGAAAGACTGAATGAAATAGCTTTGCGTATATAAGTTATTCAGAAAGACTGAATGAAATAGCTTTGCGTATATAAGTTATTCAGAAAGACTGAATGAAATAGCTTTGCGTATTTAAGTTATTCAGAAAGACTGAATGAAATAGCTTTGCGTATATAAGTTATTCAGAAAGACTGAATGAAATAGCTTTGCGTATATAAGTTATTCAGAAAGACTGAATGAAATAGCTTTGCGTATATAAGTTGTAAATACATAAAGCAGAAAGGAAAAGGAAACTGTAATAGGGCCACTTGTATCTTTTCAAGGTTATTTGACTTCAAATGGCTTTTACGATTCCAACAGGATTGTTCAACATTAAGTGAAGTACATGGACTGCAAACATAAACTCGATTCTATAAACTGTTTAAAAATTGAAGATTGAGTGTATTTAACCACTGTCCAAGAAGCCATGTAAATAAGCAGTTATTTTACCGTTGTTACCATCAGTCAATTATTTATACATCCAAACTTAACTTTAAAACAGATTGTTTTTGGTGTGGTGTATTTTTTTCTGTCTTTTGAATTACAAATTACATTTTAACTTATGCTATATCAGTTCCGAGACTCAGATTTATATATGAAAAAAAAGTCTTACCTGTGGCTTCTGTCACACCTGTTAGAGAAAGTCACACCTGTCAGTCAGCTTATGACACTAATATATCAGCTTCTAAACAGCTTATACATCAGCTTTTAAACAGCTTATATATCAGCTTATATATCATCTTCTAAACAGTTTATATATCATCTTTTTAACAGCCTTTATATCAGCTTATATATATTAGCTTATAACCAGATGTTTCATAGTATTCATTAATGTGAACTCCTGCATCACTTTACACTAATATATCAGCTTATAAACAGCTTATAAGCACATGTTTCATAGTATTCATTATTGTGAACTCCTGAATCACTTTACACTAATATATCAGCTTATAAACAGCTTCCAAACAGCTTATATATAAGCTTATAAACAGCTTATAACCAGATGTTTCATAGTATTCATTAATGTGAACTCCTGAAACACTTTACACTTTCAATCTCACCCTTACACTGAACTCCCTGTACCCCTCCCTGGGAGACACACAGAAACAGTATAGCTAATTTAACCTGATTATTTCTATTTTCTATGTTTTGGGCCATGTTTATCTGTCTGTTTGTTGCTCTGTCTGTTTGTTTCTTTGTTGTTAGCAAAAATATCTAAAAAAAAAAAAATCTGCCTAAGACAGCAATGTCAGTGGAAGCAGTGCCAGACCTTCTGTAATAAAATGAAATGAAGTACGAGGGGCTGGTTTACCAAGCTAGCAGCAGCCTTCATAACAGCCACAAACTGTTTTTCCTGCAGTTTTGTAAACTGTATCTTAATTAAGATAACAAAGTCAGGGTAATTCCCCTAATATTAAACACGGTGGCACAGAATCATTCACAGCACTGCACAGTTATGTTTTGTTGAATAATAAGGCCTTGCAAACACTTACCAGCCAATAGGAAAGCAGTGAGGGCAAGGCATGCTGGGAGAAAAATGTTGTTGATGTGTTAACATGCGGTAGCGTATCACCAAAACAATTTGCCATCACAACCATCACAATAGTGTTCAGAAGTCAGATGACTGATAATTGCATACAGGGCACAGTAAGACAGCAACAGTGGCGTAAACATCTTACCTGCTAAAGAAGGAGCCGGAAGCACTGTGGAAAAATAAAGCAATTTATAATTTATAATTATTTTTGATAATTGATTGATCGTTGATTGAGATGCCACGGTAAACAAGCTAAATCATGTTTATTTATTGATTCATTACCGATTGATTGTTGATTTAGATGCTACGGTACAGTAAACAGGCTAAATCCTGTTTATTTACTGATGAATTGATTACTGAGTGATTATTGATTTGCCATAGCCCATCTCCAGTATGCTTCAGGGGAGAGATAAAGAGGCAACATGTTTCACAATCCTTAAATGGACGGTTTAGTAATAAGTGAGCCATTTATTTAGCATTAATGTCTCAAGGGACAACACAAGGCACTTGTCAACCTACACGCTAATGTTAGAGGCCTTTGTGTACACCATGAAAACAATAAGTCAAGCTCACTTGAAAGGTTGGTGGAAATTCCCTAAACAGGAACTTTGACACGTTCAGCCTGTAGCCTACTGTTACTGTAGACAATGTGCTACAGTTTTGGCTATGAACAAAACACTGAAAAAAAAGAGAAAGTTCAGCTTACTTGAAAAGTGGGTGGAAACATTTAGCCTCAAATGAGTTAGGTAATTGTAACTATTCTGTTATGTTGACTTACATCTATACATAACATGAAAAAACAGTTACATTTACTTTTACTTTTACAAGTTTCCACCTGTGGCGACGCCCGGGGAGCAATGAGGGGTTAAGTGCCTTGCTCAGTGGCACTTAGGGTTTGTGTAGCAGGCATCACCTTTGTGTGTGTGTGTGTGTGTGTGTGTGTGTGTGTGTGTGTGTGTGTGTGCCCGGGGAGCAGCAAGGCGTTAAGTGCCTTGCTCAGTGGCACTTAGGGTTTGTGTAGCAGGCATCACCTTTGTGTGTGTGTGTGTGTGTGTGTGTGAGGGGAGCAGTGAGGCCTTGCTCAGTGGCACTTCAGACATGATCTACTCGGGGTTCGAACTGGCAACTTATTCAGTTTTCAGCCCGAAGCCCTAACCAGTGGACCACAACTGACCCTTTCATAGCATATTTGCATCAGCTATGCACAATCATAGTGATTCAGCTTAATAGGCTACCCATCAGCGGCCATTTTAGACCGCCAAGCTTGATGTAAGCTTTATGTGGTTCAAGTGTAAGAAAATTTCAAGTGCTGATTTCTGATCCTTGTAACTTAAATGCATATTAACATGTTAGATGTTAACCCAGGAGTTTCATTTGGAAACATGGGCAATGGCATAACACATTTTGGAAAGGTCTGGAAAACTTACTCTTGGGTGCTAGGTGGAGTATCAAAATATGCTGGGAATTCGTCTTCAACTTGTGTTAGCACAACTGTGGAAGCAAACATATACTGCAGTCATTTTTGAGAGAATAGAAGACCAATTCATGAATTAATTAATTAATTTATGTATCCATTATTCATTCACATTGTATTTTAAGAACAAAAGTAGTTCATAGTCTCAGAGGCATCATTTATAGTGTTTCATAAATAAAGCCATTTCTTCTCCGTAATCCTGACTGCCACATCACGAGCAGCCCTAGTCTGAGGTTACAAGTATGTGTGCTAGGCTACGCCACTTAGTGGAGTATGCTTTCAACATGCGAGCCACTTAAGATGCTGCTACCCACTTACTTTAAATCCTATTTTAAATAGGAGATAGAGAAATACTCCTGTGTGTTCTAAAAGAGCCCTGGACTCAAATCATTTGACTTTAACCACCAGACAACTGTGTCATAATCGATTTATTATCATTTAACCTTATATAATCACCTTTAGAATATTTTTTCCCTATTCTAGAATTGTACACAAACATTCTGTAGCGCTCATAGAACATTATGTTAAAATCCCTCAGAGTATTTCTTACATCATAGTGGGAGCTCAATTTTGCAATTTTACACAGTGGCTATGCTAACAACATGATGGACAGCTCTGAAAAAAGACCACTGCAAATGTCCCTAAAATCAGCATCTCTACATGTATGCCCTTCCTTTGCAGTGTCAGTTCAATTTAGAATTTGGGAGAAATGTTGTCAGTAGTTTACAGAATAAAACAAAAACGTTCACTTTACTCACACTTAAACCTATAAACTGTTAAATCAGAGAAACTGATTTACAGTGGTCTCTTAATTTTTTTCCAAAGCTGTATATGTCATGATTCAGCACGCGAATTCCCACGTCGAGCCAGCTAAACGCTGACACATATCACACATCACCTTTCTACATAACCACATTTCTATCTCGCTATACATCACCTCCTAGGTAGCACACAGCATTTTACTTCTTTATTTGTGTCCACATTACACAAAGACACACATTTGATAGTTGCAAAGGTTGCTCAGGCATGACTTAGTTAAACGAGCGTGGTATCGATCACAATAGCAGGATCAGGGAGGATGACACCTGGATGTACAACGCCCCATGCCACTGTGTGGCTTTTTACATTACACTTAGCTGACACTCTTATTCAGAGCAACTTACAGTTATTTTACAGGGTACAGAGTACAGCCCCTGGAGCACCATCGGGCACTTCAGCCATGGATGAGGGTGCAGGAGAGATTTACTCCCCCATCCAGGTTCTTCCTACTCTACGGGATTCAAACCTGTGACCCACCGACATCACAGAGATTTATTCCCCCATCCACATTCTTCCTACTCTACGGGATTCGAACCTGTGACCCTCCGACAGCAAGACCAACTCCCTAACCACTAGGCCACAGCTGCCTTTACACATAACGCGCCATGTTGCTGTCTATAGCATCTATGCTGGAACAATAAGCAAAGTGTCAACCACTCACAACTGCTTATAAAGCCTCCCAGAGGAGCCCCACAACCCAGGACATATAATAATATACTACGCACATTATAACCTAAGCTAGAACTTACATACATACACACATACACACATACATACATACATACACACATACACACATACAAACATACAAACATACATACATACAAACATACATACACACATACACACATACATACATACATACATACATACATACATACACACATACATACATACATACATACATATATAGATGTAGCCTTCTATGTGTGCATCTTACCCAAAAGGTAGCGTGGTAGGTATGAGTTGAACCTTGGCGCAGGTCCTGAGCCAAGTGAAGTCTGCGGAGGAGAGTCACCTGAGCCTGTCCTTAAGTACTGCGGCCTTCACAGGCAACTCTGACAGGTGGCCAATCCGGTTCCTTCAGTTCACCTGTGACATTTGGGTCACTTTGTCCCCAGGCATGTATGACTCCTGCATGAGTCACTTCTCCAACCGTGCCAAAGGGAACGAATCACTCAGTGCAGAATCGGTCCTGTCAATCATCAAAAACCAGTGCCTGAGAACAACACTGTCCTTTCTGTTGCCTTCACCATTAGCTCCACAACAGGGCCAACATGACAAAATCATTTGGGGACACTTCTTATTGTCAACAGTGACGGGGGGACACCTGGGTTCAGAAGCAGAAATCCATGACCAGCTTCTCCTTGTAACCCTGCCTTCCTAAAATCACTGTTTTAGCTATTTGCTAAATCACCTGATTGTGATTATTCTATTTAACAGGGTTGTAAGACGCGTAGCAGGGTTTATCAGAGACATCACCTGCCTCAATTGCACAGGTACAGCCAGTTGATTTGGAATGTGTGGTGCTGTGTTGGAGTTTCTGAAGCCAGAGGTGCCATGATTGATTATGGGGCACCATGCTTTCTATTTGAATGTGCAAGTTTTCCAATATTCTATAAAAGAATGCATTCTACAACAGTGTAAGATTCTAAAATCCAACATCATGTTCTATGAAGCTCAGCATTCTTTAGAACTCTCACTGACCCAACATAACCCCCACACCAGTGTGACCGTACACCTTTAAAGGTTAAAGGAGATATCTGGCCATCATCATCATCATCATCATCATCATCATCATCATCATCGTCGTCGTCGTCATCATCATCAGAGCTCTTTCAGAGGGAGCTTAAAAAATTCTTGAAGTGATAGCCCCTTAGATTTTATGTGCGATCAGTCTTCTAGAGGTTTCTGTAGGAAGTGTTTGCAATTGGCCTTTGATTTCTTTGTACCGTTTGTCTTCTGGAGGTTCCTGAAAGTTCTTCATCGCCAATTGATGGTTTTCTGAACTACTTCCAGTATGTGCAAATGACACATTAGCTTTGCTTGGATATACGATTCTATACATCAACCGACCACGCTCAGGAAATACACATTGCACATTCTGTAAGTCAAGCAAATAGCCTGCGGTGCTGTAAGCTGCAAAGGTTGAGTAAGTGCACTAACAGGTCTGCCCTAAAGGTCCTCCACCTATGCCTGTGACTCTACTAAGGAAGGGTATGTGACAGCTGGTATTTACATGGCTATATGCAAAACCGCCGAGGCACTGCGGCATTTAGGTCTTCTGAAACCATATTTTGAGCATTAGTTTGATAAATGAGGGCTGGTGGGTGTTTGGAGAGCGGGTGGACATCTAATGAGACTGGTTTTAGTATGAATGGAATGCTCATGGAAAGCTTTCCTCACACCACTAAGTCACCGTGACAACACAGACAGTACCCTAACGCAGTCAAAGCTCCTTAACGTCTCCAATAATTTAATTATGAATAATTTCTGAAATAAAACATAACTACATACATTGTTTATTTTGTATACATGACATACTGTATCAGGTATACATGACATAACTTTGTCATGTCATTTGCAGAGTGCAGTTTTGCTTAGCCCAATTTGTGTCTTTATCGCCTGGATTAGATTAAGATTATCATACATTAGCTCTTTTATGTGTTCGGGTTCACATGTGATGTTATATTACTGTACAGCGCCTTCACCAAATTCAGCACATATCATTCATACATTTAAGAATATAATCCTACAGTTCCACATCTGATATTGTTGGCTTGCATGAAATCACTGAAAAAATAATACAAACGATGTGATGATGTTGACTTTGTGTGCCACATTTGAATTGTAGTGCATAGGTAGGCTAATTACATACGTGATGACAAGACGCTACTAATTGAGTAAAGGCAGAGCCACTTGTTTTTAAACTTCAGCAGAGTCCACACCTCCAGGAAGAAACCATTTCTTAATGCAGAAAGGCCAGACTCTCTGTACAAAATGAAATGAAGCACGAGGGGCTGGTTTACCAGGCTACCCAATGGTTGCTGTGGTGGACATTGTGCTTAAGTAGAGTGGTTCTTAAACTTTTTGTCTGTCGACCCCACAAAAAAAACTAATGAAATTTGGCGACCTCACGTTTGCCCCAAACCCCTTGTAATTGCATAGGGCAGGCTAGACCTGCCCAATCTTTAGGCGGGCTAATAGCACAAGAAATGTGGCTAGTCCAGAGGCGGTTTTTGGTATAGGCAAACCTAGGCATTTGCCTAGGGCCCCACCAAATTTGCCTTCTTTATGGGGCCCCAAATATGAGCAGCCAAGCCGCGGTAAATACATTTTAAAAAAATATTATTCCAGTAAATATCAGAATAATACTGAATTAATGTTTAAACAATATTTGTCCCAGGACACATACCCCCCTTCATTGTTGTGCATTGGACTAGTCCATATGTAGCAATGCGTGACACAACGTGACTCAAACCAAAGCGGGACCTGTAAACATCAAGCGGAATTATGAGTGGCTATGCTAAAAGAAAAAAAATGGGCAGAAAACAAAAGGAATACAGACCCACTGCCAAAACTAACTTCATTTTTTACACCTGCTGCCACACACACACACACCACTCAATCTTTACTAATCAATCTTTTTTGAGAACTTTACTAACTGCTACCCTAAACACACACACACACTCTCTGTATCTCTGTGTCTCTCTCTCCCTCTCCCTCTCTCTCTCTCTCTCTCTCTCTCTCTCTCTCTCCTGACACACACACATTGTTATTCCTGTCCACATACACACAAAAAATATTTTCATCAGTCCTGTTGAAATGTAAATAGCAGTTTCCATTGGCTCCATCTCCATTTTGTATTCTAGTTCTTATAAGCACAAGATCAGGTATTGTCTCTGGCAGTTTTCAAACATGATTTCAAACATGGAGCATAATAGTGCTCTCTCTCTCTCTCTCTCTCTCTCTATCTCTCTCATTTGATCTAAGCAATAAACAAATCATTTTAGCAAATGCTGGAGTAATCTGAAACTGATTTGCTGTGGAGAGTTAAGATCATTGTAATAAGACCATTGTTGGTGGTACTGCATTCTTGGTTCATTGCGATAAGCCAAGAGGTATAGGGATGGTTATTTGACTTAGGTGTGTGTTTCAAATATGAGGGCCCCACATCTATATTTTGCCTAGGGCCCCCACGTGGCTAAATCCGCCTCTGGGCTAGTCATGTTGTTTTGTTTTGGGAGCAGCAAATTACATTGTTTCAGGGGCGTGTAGGGGCCCTCACACAGAAATTTTGCTATAAATTATATGTAATTTCGTGCATTCTGGTGCGTTTTTACAGGCTCTTAGATGTATAGAAATGGTTTCTCAATTGTATCTAGAAATAGGTTTAGCATTTAATTCAATGCCTTAATTGGTCGCCACTTAAAAGCATAGTGAGTTGGTTAAACTAAAATGTCAATGCAACACCATCACAAAAACTAGGTAATTTTAACTCCTCCTGCCCCTGCCACTCCAACGCTGAGAGAACGAGAACTATGATGACATGCTACAGACTGAACAACAGCACAATAGCAGTTTTGCTAGTTGTGCTAACTTGAAAATGAAGCAGGTTGTGGATGGATGTTGAATGCAGAAAGACAACATGAACGACGTCAAACAAGGACCATAGCAACAATATCTATAAAAACACTTCAGTCAATGTTAGTTAGCAAACTTAAACGCAACGTAAAGTAATTTAGCAACTCAAGTAATTTAGCAACTCAAGTGTAACCTTATGGAAAAGCAACGTTAGCCAACCAATGCTGCCCTCAACCTGTCAGAAAAGTTATGCATCCTACCTGCAGTGTTTCCAAGCGCACAACTTGTTCCTTATTCTATCTGCCACTTTCTCTTTCCCTGTTGTCTTTTTTAACACCGTACGTGTGCCCCAGAACGTTATTCATAGTATAAACATTCATGGTTGTTTTCTCCATCGTGACTATGCCAGACTCGAGAGCAGACTGTATACAAAACGAGTGGTTTGGCAGCCAGCGCGTCCAAGCCCACCATCTCTACATTCCAAAATAGAATGTTACCTAACCAAAACTGTAGCCTACAAGAAGCCGTGAATCGCTGTCTAAATTAGTCAAAATTAATTTCAATACACACAGATTAATGACAGCCATGTTTAACCAATAAACACAAAGGTAATATCAACAAACAGGCATTTATCTGTCATTTGTCAGTCTCTCTATGCGCTGCATGTTGCATACCCCTCTTTTGCACCACGGCATTGTTTGTCCACATGCAGGCTGCATGTTGCATACCCTTCTTTTGCACCACGGCACCGCATTGTTTTGCCGGAACTGTAGCCCTGTCAATAAGCTGAACACTATTAACAGCGCCTATGAATACGAAAAAAGCAGATTTGAGTTTTACTTTGTTCTTAGTTTCACCTGGCGAAATAACATGCTATTTAATGACAGAAAAAATAATTTGGCGACCCCACCAAAGGTTTTTCCCGTTGTTGTTGAGTTGGGCGCCGCCCTGGTGGACAATGTGAGCATTAGTAGACTTAGACAGTTCTGGTGGCCAGTGTGTGCTACGAAAGGCCATCAGACAGACCTTTATTCTCATCGCATACATACTCATACACAGTACAGCAGAAAAAAAAAAAGACTGTATTTTGGTAGATGGCATTTGTGCTGTTGGTCAAGGTGTGCACAGTGTTTGGAATGACCTACTTCTGCTCCATACCAAGAGCTGTTACTATAGAAACAGCCAGAGCACCGGATGGCGAGGATGAAGTGCAAATATAGCAAGTACTGTGAATGTATAAGCAACTTTTACTATAAACATCCTTTATTATTGTGAATGTATAAGCAACTTTTACTATAAACATCCTTTATTATCGTGAATGTATAAGCAACTTTTACTATAAACATCCTTTATTATTGTGAATGTATAAGCAACTTTTACTATAAACATCCTTTATTATTGTGAATGTATAAGCAACTTTTACTATAAACATAATTTATTATTGTGAATGTATAAGCAACTTTTACTATAAACATCCTTTATTATTGTGAATGTATAAGCAACTTTTACTATAAACATCATTTATAATTGTGAATGTATAAGCAACTTTTACTATAAACATCCTTTATTATTGTGAATGTATAAGCAACTTTTACTATAAACATCATTTATAATTGCTCTCATCACTGTAGCTTCAGATACACCATGGATAGCAGCCAGATCATGGCAACTGGATAGAGGCTGAATAGGTGTATTAACTGCATAGTAAAATCAACACTGTTCTCGAGAGGATGTTGTTTATATACCGTTAAGATGTTAAGGACACTTCCTTAAGACGATGATACTGTATATGATGCCCTATAAGAATGTATGTATGAGTGTGTGTGGGTGTGTGTGTGTGCGCGAATCTAATGTTTTCATTTTATGAACTAATTTAAAAGCTGTGCTCATTACAATCAGATGGTTTTGTGAATGATTTGAATGAAAAAGCACACCCAAAGGTGTCTTGTTACATTATCGTTATTAACAGTAATTGTAAATATGTAATTGTTATTAAGACATTTAGAACAGAACATGCAGAAGACAAGCAAAAAACAATCTTTTACTTTTATCAAGACAACCACTACACAGACCTCAGTTCAGTTCAGTTCAGTTCAGTTTAAAAGTAATAAAATAACTTTTAAGTTGAATTTGGAGACTCAGTCAGCCTAGTGGTTGAAAATCAGGAACAAGGTTTATTCTTAACAATAAGGACATCACAGACAGACACGACAAGACTAACTTAAACAGTAGTTATTCTGAACTTAAATGTTGTAGACACCCAATGGGTGTTTCAGAAGGTTACCACCCCAAAATGAATATGCAATGGTCTTTTGTTAAGTACTCTAGTATACAGTGTCTTTTCCTAATCAGATCAGAGTAGGTGCCACATTGTCTGTATGTTAATCCACCAGACAGGGACGGTTATTCAGAAGCCCACCAAATGGTTCAGGAAACCAGTTGTTCACACCTCCTAGCTCAGCCAAACACAGCTTTGATCCAAATAAAAGGATTCCAAAACAACCAAGGGATTTGAAATAATAATAAAATAAATAATAATAATAATAATAATAATAATAATAATAATAATAATAATAATAATAATAATAAAATGTTTTAACATTAAAATGTTATTTACAAGATTATTCTTCTTTTTATTTAATTTCAATTTAAATGTATTTACACTGCACCATGTGACTTAGACTGCATGTGACTCTTAGACTGAAGCGTGTTTGTCTGTGGAAATATCTTAGACTGAAGCGTGTTTCTCTGTGTAAATATCTTAGACTGAAGCGTGTTTCTCTGTGGAAATATTGTGGACTGAAGCGTGTTTCTCTGTGTAAATATCGTAAACTGAAGCGTGTTTCCCTGTGTAAATATCTTAGACTGAAGCGTGTTTCCCTGTGTAAATATCTTAGACTGAAGCGTGTTTCTCTGTGTAAATATCGTAAACTGAAGCGTGTTTCCCTGTGTAAATATCGTAAACTGAAGCGTGTTTCCCTGTGTAAATATCTTAGACTGAAGCGTGTTTCTCTTTGGAAATATCGTGGACTGAAGCGTGTTTCTCTGTGTAAATATCTTAGACTGAAGCGTGTTTCTCTGTGGAAATATTGTGGACTGAAGCGTGTTTCTCTGTGTAAATATCGTAAACTGAAGCGTGTTTCCCTGTGTAAATATCTTAGACTGAAGCGTGTTTCTCTGTGTAAATATCGTAAACTGAAGCGTGTTTCCCTGTGTAAATATCTTAGACTGAAGCGTGTTTCCCTGTGTAAATATCTTAGACTGAAGCGTGTTTCTCTGTGTAAATATCGTAAACTGAAGCGTGTTTCCCTGTGTAAATATCGTAAACTGAAGCGTGTTTCCCTGTGTAAATATCTTAGACTGAAGCGTGTTTCTCTTTGGAAATATCGTGGACTGAAGCGTGTTTCTCTGTGTAAATATCTTAGACTGAAGCGTGTTTCTCTGTGGAAATATTGTGGACTGAAGCGTGTTTCTCTGTGTAAATATCGTAAACTGAAGCGTGTTTCCCTGTGTAAATATCTTAGACTGAAGCGTGTTTCTCTGTGTAAATATCGTAAACTGAAGCGTGTTTCCCTGTGTAAATATCTTAGACTGAAGCGTGTTTCTCTTTGGAAATATCGTGGACTGAAGCGTGTTTCCCTGTCGCCCCCTCTCTCGTCTCTTCCTCCTTTGCTATTTTCAGTGGGGCGATCCGGGAGCTCGACCTCCGATGACTCCTGTACATCTTCACACCGCAGGCCACGCCTAACACGGCCAGCAGGCAGCCAATGGAGAGGACGACGTGCTGGTTCAGCTCAAAGACTGCAGCCAATCAGAGAAGACAGAAACGTCAGTCTGAGGGAAGGTGCAGCCAATCAGAGAAGACAGTAACTGCACATTTTATCAAAACTGAGTTTAGACTGGAAATTGACTTTAAAACACCTCTTTTGTCTTGTGACTAAATATCTTGCTTCTTCCTATTAAGAACGCACATAAAATCACCACATCACCACTGTTATACCTACAACATGTTTGACAGGGCAGTGTGACAACTTTGAAAGCTATTTTCTCAGTTTTAGTTTTCATGTAGTTACTGCGCTTTGCCTCTGGAGGGCAGTATGGATGCCTGTAGTACCTGTGCTGTCAGTTTGGCGCCTCAGTCGCAGGGGACCCTGGGAGACAAAATGGCCGTAGGTCTGGAGGGACGTGTCCCTTTCGGTGAGCCTGTGGCCCGAGTGCCACGCGTGCAGCGCCCCCTTGTGGTCGGGGGTGGCGTTGCGGGCGGTCTGGTCATGCGTCTCCCTCTTGTCCAGCTGCAGAGTCCGCATGCAGCCCTGTGAGCACCTGCTCTGAGGAGCGCTGGCCTGGCAGAGGATCACCGAGCAGGTGATGAACACCTGTGCACAAACATGGGTCAGGGAGGACTTACACACACACACACACACACACACACACACACACACACACACACACCTGTGCACAAACATGGGTCAGGGAGGACTTACACACACACACACACACACACACACACACACACACACACACACACACACACACACACACACACACACACACATACACACACACAGACAAACTCTCTTTTCCTTCCTCTCTCTCTCTGTCTCTCTGACACACACACGCACGCACACACACACACACACACACACACACAAATACACACACACACACACCTGACCCCTCAAGTGTCTCTACCTGGTCATAGTTCCCCATGAACTTGAAAGCTTTCATTGCAAACTGCACTTTGGATGCGTTACTGTTGGCGTAGATCTCTACGGTCGGATCTACCGTACATCTGCAGAGGGACGAGAGCAGGTGTGAATATAAGCACATTTCTCTTATCCACTGTTAGAAACGCTATTAACAATGCAAACTGGACTTTGGATGCGTTACTGTTGGCGTAGATCTCTACGGTCTGATCTACCGTACATCTGCAGAGGGACGAGAGCAGGTGTGAATAAACACATTTCTCCTATCCACTGTTAGAAACGCTATTAACAATGCAAACTGCACTTTGGATGCGTTACTTGGCGTAGATCTCTACGGTCTGATCTACCGTACATCTGCAGAGGGACGAGAGCAGGTGTGAATATAAGCACATTTCTCCTATCCACTGTTAGAAACGCTATTAACAATGCAAACTGGACTTTGGATGCGTTACTGTTGGCGTAGATCTCTACGGTCGGATCTACCGTACATCTGCAGAGGGACGAGAGCAGGTGTGAATATAAGCACATTTCTCCTATCCACTGTTAGAAACGCTATTAACAATGCAAACTGGACTTTGGATGCGTTACTGTTGGCGTAGATCTCTACGGTCTGATCTACCGTACATCTGCAGAGGGACGAGAGCAGGTGTGAATAAACACATTTCTCCTATCCACTGTTACAAACGCTATTAACAATGCAAACTGCACTTTGGATGCGTTACTGTTGGCGTAGATCTCTACGGTCTGATCTACCGTACATCTGCAGAGGGACGAGAGCAGGTGTGAATAAACACATTTCTCCTATCCACTGTTACAAACGCTATTAACAATGCAAACTGCACTTTGGATGCGTTACTGTTGGCGTAGATCTCTACGGTCTGATCTACCGTACATCTGCAGAGGGACGAGAGCAGGTGTGAATATAAGCACATTTCTCTTATCCACTGTTACAAACGCTATTAACAATGCAAACTGCACTTTGGATGCGTTACTTGGCGTAGATCTCTACGGTCTGATCTACCGTACATCTGCAGAGGGACGAGAGCAGGTGTGAATAAACACATTTCTCCTATCCACTGTTAGAAATGCTATTAACAATGCAAACTGGACTTTGGATGCGTTACTTGGCGTAGATCTCTACGGTCTGATCTACCGTACATCTGCAGAGGGACGAGAGCAGGTGTGAATAAACACATTTCTCCTATCCACTGTTACAAACGCTATTAACAATGACACATGCAAACACTGTATGCTTTCTATTAGCCTGTTTTGCGCAGTTGAAAAAAATATAAAATACTGATAATCGCCATCATCATCATAACCATCATCTTAATTATAATCATTATGACAATAGTAGACATACTCACACACTAACATTACACACACTCACATTACACACACTTACACACTAACTTTACACACATTATCATTACAATACCATTACACACACACACGCACGCACGCATGCACACACATACACACACTCTCTCTCTCACACACACACACTGCCTCTCTCACCCCTGGAGTATAATAGTGTAGGTGTGTGTGTCGTGGGGTCGGGGGTTGGTGATGGGGGCCGCCCAGCAGGACTCCACAAACAGCACACACACAGCACACACACACACACACTGCCCCTCTCACCCGTGGCGGATGATGGTGTAGGTGTGTGTGTCGTGGGGGTTGGTGTTGGGGGCAGCCAAGCAGGACTCCACAAACAGCACACACACACACACACACTCTCTCACACACACACTGTCCCTCTCACCCGTGGCGTATGGTAGTGTAGGTGTGTGTGTCGTGGGGGTTGGCGTTGGGGGCAGCCAAGCAGGACTCCACAAACAGCACACACACACACACACACTCTCTCACACACACACTGTCCGTTCTCACCCGTGGCGTATGGTAGTGTAGGTGTGTGTGTCGTGAGGTCGGAGGTTGGCGCTGGGGGCGGCCCAGCAGGACTCCACAAACAGCACACACACACACACACACACACACACACACTGTCCCTCTCACCCGTGTCGTATGATGGAGTAGGTGTGTGTGTCGTGTCGTGGGGTCGGGGGTTGGCGCTGGGGGCGGCCCAGCAGGACTCCACAAACAGCACACACACACACACACACACACACACTGTCCCTCTCACCCGTGTCGTATGATGGAGTAGGTGTGTGTGTCGTGGGTTTGGGGGTTGGCGCTGTTGGCGGCCCAGCAGGACTCCACAAACAGCACACACACACACACACACACACACACACACACACACACACACACACTGCCCCTCTCACCCGTGGCGTATGATGGAGTAGGTGTGTGTGTCGTGGGGGTTGGCGCTTGGGGCCGCCCAGCAGGACTCCACAAACAGCACACACACACACACACACACACACACACACACACACACACTGCCCCTCTCACCCGTGGCGTATGATGGAGTAGGTGTGTGTGTCGTGGGGGTTGGCGCTGGTGGCAGCCCAGCAGGACTCCACAAACAGCACACACACACACACACACACACACACTGCCCCTCTCACCCGTGGCGTATGATGGAGTAGGTGTGTGTGTCGTGGGGGTTGGTGCTGGGGGTGGCCCAGCAGGACTCCACAAACAGCACACACACACACACACACACACACACACACACACACACACACACTGCCCCTCTCACCCGTGGCGTATGATGGAGTAGGTGTGTGTGTCGTGGGGGTTGGCGCTGGGGGCGGCCCAGCAGGACTCCACAAACAGCAGTGTGTGGGTCAGCAGGGTGGTGGGGGCGATCTGCAGGTACATGGGCTCGCCCAGGTCCAGCTCCAGCGGGTAGGCGGCGGCCGTCTTGTGGCGGCCGAAGGCGCGGGACTGGAAGAAGTCTAAGCGGAAGGAGAAGGTGCCGGAGCCGCCCTGCGTGAAGGCGTTGGGGGGCCGCTGCCCGATGTGGCCAAACGCCAGCTCGCCCTGCTTGGAGTACCTGCAGGAGAATTCGATCGCCACCTCCGATTCGCTGACCCGCACCAGTCGCGAGTCGTTGAAGGAGAAGATCATGTTCCAGAAGACAAGGTACGTGCCGTCATCCTTACACAAGACACACACAGCACACACTGTTACGACCCAGAGATCATGTTCCAGAAGACAAGGTACGTGCTGTCATCCTTACACAACACACACACAGCACACACTGTTACGACCCAGAGATCATGTTCCAGAAGACGGGGTATGTGCCGTCATCCTTGAGAGTTAGTATGCTAGCACAGGTGAGTGTGTGAGTGAGCGCAGGTCAGTGTGTGAGTGTGTGAGCACAGGTGAGAGTTAGTATGCTAGCACAGGTGAGTGTGTGAGTGTGTGAGCACAGGTGAGAGTTAGCATGCTAGCACAGGTGAGTGTGTGAGTGTGTGAGTGAGCACAGGTCAGTTTGTGAGTACCCTATGTGGGTAGAGGTGTGTGTGTGTGTCTGTCTGTGAGTACCCTACATAGGCACAGGTGGGTGTGTGTGTGTGTACCCTATGTGGGCACAGGTGAGTGTGTGTGTGTGTGTGTGTGTGTGTGTGTGTGTGTGTGTGTGTGTGTGTGTGCGTGTATATGTGAGTACCCTATGTGGGCAGAGGTGTGTGTGTGTGTGCGTGTATATGTGAGTACCCTACATGGGCACAGGTGGGTGGGTGTGTGTGTACCCTATGTGGGTGGGTGTGTGTGTGTGTGTGTGTGTGTGTGTGTGTGTGTGTAACTTACGTCCACCTGGGTGCCGCAGCCAGAGAGGGACACGTTGGCCAGCAGGTGAGTGGCGTTGGAGCGTAAGGTGCAGTTGGGGTCGCTGAGTCGCAGGTGCTCCTTGTGCTGCTCCACCTTACCAGCCCTCTCCAACGCCACCTGCATGCTCTCCGCCAGACACCGCACCTCCATTTGCCCTGCTGATCACGAGCACATGATTTACATTCTACAACACACCATTTACATTCTACAACACACCATTTACATTCTACAACACACCATTTACATTCTACAACACACCATTTACATTCTAGAACACACCATGTACATTCTAGAACATGTCATTTACATTCTACAACACATGATTTACATTCTACAACACATGATTTACATTCTAGAACATGTCATTTACATTCTACAACACATGATTTACATTCTACAACATGTCATTTACATTCTAGAACATGTCATTTACATTCTACAACACACCATTTACATTCTAGAACATGTCATTTACATTCTACAACACATGATTTACATTCTAGAATACATTATTTACATGCTAGAACACATGATTTACATGCTAGAATACATTATTTATATGCTAGAATACATTATTTACATGCTAGAACACATTATTTACATGCTAGAACACACGATTTACATGCTAGAACAGACAATTTACATTCTAAAGCACGTGATTACCATGTAAATCATGTGTTCTAGAATGTAAGACACGCCCATTTAAACTACTGATCAGGATCACATGAGTTACATTCTTGAACACATGATTTACATTCTAGAAACACCCATTTGAACTGCTAATCAGGAACACAACATTTACATGCTAGACATGCCCAATTAGACACACAAAACACCTCCTTTTGCACTGTTAGTCAGGAAGACATCAATGACATCCTGGACACCAAAGCACCCTCATTAGCACGGCTAGTCGCGAAGACATGAGTCATATTCCAGCTATTCCAGATCTATACTGCTTATCCAGAAAACACGAGAGAGAGTCTGGACACCAAAGCCAACACAATTAACCCTTAGAGGCCCAGGGCATTTTAGGGAGTGTTTTTCCCCCTTCACTTTTAAGCTGTTATCTTGGTCATTACAAAAAGCTACACACATCCTATATCTTGTTTGTGACACTGCAGGCTATGTAGATTTGTCTTATTTTTTTGTTCTAGTATTTGCAATGATTTTATATTAATTTATCAGAAGAAAATATGATTCTAGACACTTTGACTGTTTGAAGTAGAAAACTGTTTGCACTGATTAATAGAGCAGCATTCTAGACACTCTGGACTCTAAAGTCAAATCTATTAACTTGACACATAGTTTGTCTCTTACCTGATGTGCTGTTTGTGCTTGCTGCTATGAAAGAAACCTCTGTTAAACAAGCAGCTTCATGGACACACTAAAACATTCTCTGGCTAGAGGGCTGTAATGGAGGAGGTTATACTACATTCTCATTTTCTAGGAACAAAGAACAGTGTCTTCATATAGATTAATCTATCAAATATTATGAATATATTACTCTTTTTTTATTATTTGAACATTTGGAAATATTGAATTAAAATGTTTCAAAAATGACTTGACTTGCTTACTAACCGACCTAGCTACTTACTGACTTGCTTACTGACCTACTCATTAATATACTCCATAAACATGATGATTAGAGAGATACTTATTGACCTGCTCATTAATATACTCTATAAACATGATGATTAGAGAGGTACTTACTGACCTGCTCATTAATATACTCCATAAACATGATGATTAGAGAGATACTTACTGACCTACTCATTAATATACTCCATAAACATGATGATTAGAGAGGTACTTACTGACCTACTCATTAATATACTCTATAAACATGATGATTAGAGAGGTACTTACTGACCTACTCATTAATATACTCCATAAACATGATGATTAGAGAGGTACTTACTGACCTGCTCATTAATATACTCCATAAACATGATGATTAGAGAGGTACTTACTGACCTACTCATTAATATACTCTATAAACATGATGATTAGAGAGGTACTTACTGACCTACTCATTAATATACTCTATAAACATGATGATTAGAGAGGTACTTACTGACCTGCTCATTAATATACTCTATAAACATGATGATTAGAGAGGTACTTACTGACCTGCTCATTAATATACTCCATAAACATGATGATTAGAGAGATACTTACTGATCTACTCATTAATATACTCCATAAACATGATGATTAGAGAGGTACTTACTGACCTACTCATTAATATACTCTATAAACATGATGATTAGAGAGGTACTTACTGACAGAGGGTAGAAGCACAGCAAGACTGAAAAGTCCTGAGAAATATAACGTTATATTAGGGTCATGCAACCAGGGAGAATCAAGCCCACTTCATCAATACACACACCAATATAGTTTTATTTTCAATTTGTTAGTGACTGTGGTATTCAAAAAGCTAACAAACATGCATACTTAAAATCACATGGTTCATATTAAGTTTTGCTTTTTTTATTTACTGTAAAGTAACAGCTTCCAAAGCATGATTGTGATTTTACACTTAAAACTATTGAATAAGATGTAGCCTACTTCAATACGCATTGTCTGTAATCTGCATTATGTGTGCGTGCGCATGGATAAAATATTCAGATAAATTATCAATCTGTCTGTCTGTCTGTCTGTCTGTCTGTCTGTCTGTCTATCTATCTATCTATCTATCTATCTATCTATCTATCTATCTATCTATCTATCTATCTATCTATCTATCTATCTATCTATCTATCTATCTATCTATCTATCTATCTATCTATCAATCGTATCTTATGAAGCAGGTTTCTAGTCATACATCAGCGGCTGGTGTTGAATGGCTTGGGCACAGCTCACCTGTGATCCATGAAACACCTTGAGACGGCACTGAGGGGGGAGAACAAATGTAAACATCCTCCACACCTCACAGTAACCTCACATCCTCCACACAATAACCTCACATCCTCCACACCACACAGTAACCTCACATCCTCCACACAATAACCTCACATCCTCCACACCACACAGTAACCCCACATCCTCCACACAATAACCTCACATCCTCCACACCTCACAATAACCTCACATCCTCCACACCTCACAATAACCTCACATCCTCCACACAATAACCTCACATCCTCCACACCACACAGTAACCTCACATCCTCCACACCTCACAGTAACCCCACATCCTCCACACCTCACAGTAACCCCACATCCTCCACACAATAACCTCACATCCTCCACACCACACAGTAACCTCACATCCTCCACACAATAACCTCACATCCTCCACACCACACAGTAACCCCACATCCTCCACACAATAACCTCACATCCTCCACACCTCACAATAACCTCACATCCTCCACACCTCACAATAACCTCACATCCTCCACACAATAACCTCACATCCTCCACACCACACAGTAACCTCACATCCTCCACACAATAACCCCACATCCTCCACACAGTAACCTCACATCCTCCACACAATAACCTCACATCCTCCACACAATAACCTCACATCCTCCACACAGTAACCTCACATCCTCCACACCACACAATAACCTCACATCCTCCACACAATAACCCCACATCCTCCACACCACACAGTAACCCCACATCCTCCACACAATAACCTCACATCCTCCACACAATAACCTCACATCCTCCACACCACACAGTAACCCCACATCCTCCACACAATAACCTCACATCCTCCACACAATAACCTCACATCCTCCACACCACACAGTAACCTCACATCCTCCACACAATAACCTCACATCCTCCACACCACACAGTAACCCCACATCCTCCACACAATAACCTCACATCCTCCACACCTCACAATAACCTCACATCCTCCACACCTCACAATAACCTCACATCCTCCACACAATAACCTCACATCCTCCACACCACACAGTAACCTCACATCCTCCACACCACACAATAACCTCACATCCTCCACACCACACAGTAACCCCACATCCTCCACACAATAACCTCACATCCTCCACACAATAACCTCACATCCTCCACACAGTAACCTCACATCCTCCACACCACACAGTAACCTCACATCCTCCACACCACACAATAACCTCACATCCTCCACACCACACAGTAACCCCACATCCTCCACACCACACAATAACCTCACATCCTCCACACCACACAATAACCTCACATCCGCCACACCACACAATAACCTCACATCCTCCACACAATAACCTCACATCCTCCACACCACACAATAACCTCACATCCACCACACCACACAGTAACCTCACATCCTCCACACCCCACATCCTCCACACCACACAATAACCTCACATCCTCCACACAATAACCTCACATCCTCCACACCACACAATAACCTCACATCCTCCACACAATAACCTCACATCCTCCACACCACACAATAACCTCACATCCTCCACACCACACAATAACCTCACATCCTCCACACAATAACCTCACATCCTCCACACCACACAATAACCTCACATCCTCCACACCACACAATAACCTCACATCCTCCACACAATAACCTCACATCCTCCACACCACACAGTAACCTCACATCCTCCACACAATAACCTCACATCCTCCACACCACACAATAACCTCACATCCTCCACACAATAACCTCACATCCTCCACACCACACAATAACCTCACATCCTCCACACCACACAGTAACCTCACATCCTCCACACAATAACCTCACATCCTCCACACCTCACAATAACCTCACATCCTCCACACCACACAATAACCTCACATCCTCCACACCACACAGTAACCTCACATCCTCCACACAATAACCTCACATCCTCCACACCTCACAATAACCTCACATCCTCCACACCACACAGTAACCTCACATCCTCCACACAATAACCTCACATCCTCCACACCTCACAATAACCTCACATCCTCCACACCTCACAATAACCTCACATCCTCCACACAATAACCTCACATCCTCCACACCACACAATAACCCCACATCCTCCACACCACACAATAACCTCACATCCTCCAGACAATAACCTCACATCCTCCACACAGTAACCTCACATCCTCCACACAATAACCTCACATCCTCCACACCACACAATAACCTCACATCCTCCACACCACACAATAACCTCACATCCTCCACACAATAACCTCACATCCTCCACACCACACAATAACCTCACATCCTCCACACCACACAATAACCTCACATCCTCCACACAATAACCTCACATCCTCCACACCTCACAGTAACCTCACATCCTCCACACAATAACCTCACATCCTCCACACAATAACCTCACATCCTCCACACAATAACCTCACATCCTCCACACAGTAACCCCACATCCTCCACACAATAACCTCACATCCTCCACACAATAACCTCACATCCTCCACACCACACAGTAACCTCACATCCTCCACACCACACAGTAACCTCACATCCGCCACACCACACAATAACCCCACATCCTCCACACCACACAATAACCTCACATCCTCCACACAATAACCCCACATCCTCCACACCACACAATAACCTCACATCCTCCACACAATAACCTCACATCCTCCACACAATAACCTCACATCCTCCACACCACACAGTAACCTCACATCCTCCACACAATAACCTCACATCCTCCACACAATAACCTCACATCCTCCACACAGTAACCCCACATCCTCCACACAATAACCTCACATCCTCCACACAATAACCTCACATCCGCCACACCACACAATAACCTCACATCCTCCACACCACACAGTAACCTCACATCCGCCACACCACACAATAACCTCACATCCTCCACACCTCACAATAACCTCACATCCTCCACACAATAACCCCACATCCTCCACACCACACAATAACCTCACATCCTCCACACCACACAATAACCTCACATCCTCCACACCACACAGTAACCTCACATCCGCCACACCACACAATAACCTCACATCCTCCACACCACACAATAACCTCACATCCTCCACACCACACAATAACCTCACATCCTCCACACAATAACCCCACATCCTCCACACCACACAATAACCTCACATCCGCCACACCACACAATAACCCCACATCCTCCACACCACACAATAACCCCACATCCTCCACACCTCACAATTACCTCACATCCTCCACACCACACAACAACCTCACATCCTCCACACCACACATCCTCCACACCACACAATAACCTCACATCCTCCACACCACACATCCTCCACACCACACAATAACCTCACATCCTCCACACCACACAATAACCTCACATCCTCCACACAATAACCCCACATCCTCCACACCACACAATAACCTCACATCCTCCACACCACACAATAACCTCACATCCTCCACACAATAACCCCACATCCTCCACACCACACAATAACCTCACATCCTCCACACCACACAATAACCTCACATCCTCCACACAATAACCCCACATCCTCCACACCACACAATAACCCCACATCCTCCACACCACACAATAACCTCACATCCTCCACACCACCTCACATCCTTCACACCACACAGTAACCTCAGCCGAGGGGTAGCTGAAGCATACACAACCCAGTGGGTCATCTCAACCATAAAAACATGAAATGATAAACTTTTGCACACTTTTAAATATCAGGTGTGTAGGAGGTGACCCACTGTCTACACCTCAGTATAAAAATTTACACCAGATGGTTGTAAGAATGTATACAGTGTCTGGTTTGAACTCAGAACCATCTGGTGTTTTTTTTATTGTTTTTTGTTTTTTTTCTCCATTCACCAGACCCCTGCCCGAGTTATGTTGTATGAAGTTAAACTGATCCAATAGCTGACACATGCTTCAATTTAATAGCCAATACATGTTTGAATAGCCAATACATGCTTCAATTTAATTGCCAATACATGTTTGAATAGCCAATACATGTTTGAATAGCCAATACATGCTTCAATTTAATGGACAATACATGTTTGAATAGCCAATACATGTTTTAATGGCGGGTAAAAACTTCCATTCTGCGTGCTATATTTTATTAACAACATTTCAGTCCAAAATGTTGTACCGAAACATTGTGACAAAAATGTTGCTTGTGGAATAGGCAGTGTGCAGGAATTTACATTGTTTTACTAAGTTGTAGGCCATGGGTCACCTCCTACACAGCTGCTGTTTAGAGGTGTGGCGCTTAGCAAACCACTTGGCCAGAAGTTGCTGCAGGGGGACTGTCTCTCTACTTAGGTGACTGCCGTTCCCTGGCTAGCTGTCTCTCTACTTAGGTGACTGCCGTTCCCTGGCTAGCTGACGTTGGGGAGAGGACAGCTCAGACAAGCAGTTGAACTGGTCCTACACATAGTTTGCATTTCTAAGGTGACTTTTAGGGCTGTCATGCTTTGTTGTGTGGGTGGAAAAATCCGGGGTGGAAAAATGTTGAAAAACAGTAAAGATTATTATTATTATTATTATTATTATTATTATTAATAATAATAATAATAATAATAACGGCAATACCAACAGTATTTCTGGTGTCGTTGCTGTACTTCAGTCCCCAGTCACAGACAAACACAGTAGTGATGGTATACATGCCTGCATCATCAAGCTTTTAAACAAGAAACAAAAACTTAAAATAAAACAGTCATACCTGAAATGATCTCAAAAACCTTTTTTTCAGTGAGACAGTGATTTGACAAACAGCTATCAGCATACACTAACTCCGGTGTTAATTTGTAGATATCAGCAAACACTAACTCCGGTGTTAATTTGTAGATATCAGCAAACACTAACTCTGGTGTTAATTTGTAGATATCAGCAAACACTAACTCTGGTGTTAATTAGTACCTATCAGCATACACTAACTCCGGTGTTAATTAGTACCCATCAGCATACACTAACTCTGGTGTTAATTAGTAGCTATCTGCATACACTAACTCATGGTGTTAATTTGTAGATATCAACATACACTAACTCATGGTGTTATGAGTACCTATCAGCAAACACTAACTCCGGTGTTAATTTGTAGATATCAGCAAACACTAACTCATCCTGTTAATTTGTAGATATCAACATACACTAACTCATGGTGTTATTTAGTAGCTATTAGCATTAACTAAGTCATGGTGTTAATGAGTAGCGATGTTGAACTCTATCTCAGAGAGGACTATTAGTTTAGGGCTTACAGTGAGAGATTTATTTGTTTGTTTGTTTGTTGTTTGTTTGCCTGACCCGTGCTGTCGTGTGTGCTACTTCCACAGAGGCAGCAACTCCAGACCAGTGGCCTCCAACTAGAGCTGTGACAAAGAGCTATCTGGCAAAACCTTTGAAGGTCACACGCATGTTCTCCATACGAGATCAAGCCGCCAATGGCTGCACCAGAGTAGGTTCTTTCAGACAGGTCTAGGACAACAGACGACTAACATTTACACCTTCACATGATGTCCAAACAAAATAAATACATAACTTTCTCCTTACCTGTGTACATAAGGTCTCCAGATGACTGCCTGAAGAGGATAATAAGGCGAAGAGAGGAACAGAGAAAAAGCAGCCTCACCTGCGCAGCTGTCAAACTGAGTGGCAGATACCTTAAGACGAGTGCATCTGACCAAACAGGTTCTACTAGGGAAGCTGAACATGTATGTCAACATGGCCGACCTGTGGGGGCCCTCTAAGTAGCTCACAGTGTTTAGCATTATAGGTTGTTATATTATAACAATGTTATGGACAGAATCCAAGTATAGACTGGAAAAATACATTTTAGACAGCTGTGTGTGTGTCTGTAAAACCAGCATCTGAGGCACTTTGCCCAGCACTTTGAATGTTTCCATCTCTCACTATGCACGGCTGACTGCAGTATTCAGTGCCAGTATTGACTAGCTGATCATGTGTGATTATGTAGATTTGTAATAACACAGGTAGTTTTGTATTTACACAAGTGAGTTTATAATAACACATGTAGTTTTGTAATAAGACATGTATTTATGTAGTTACATGTGCGATTACACTGAGCACTGAGGAAACTGGTTCCACAAAGTGCAACTATAACATAACAGACCGCAAAAACACAACCATCTCACAGATGCTTGGGAGCAGCTGCGGCCTAGTGTTAGAGCGTTGGTCTTGGAATCGGAGGGTCGCAGGTGTTCCAGGGTCCCAGTAGGAAGAATGGGGGTGGGGGGAGCAATCCATGCATGCATGGCTGAAATGCATCTAAAGCCACATTGCTCCACATTGGGACTGTATAGCCAATACATGTTTTAATGGCGGGTAAAAACTTCCATTCTGCGTGCTATATTTTATTAACAACATTTCCGTCCAAAATGTTGTACCGAAACATTGTGACAAAAATGTTGCTTGTGGAATAGGCAGTGTGCAGGAATTTACATTGTTTTACTAAGTTGTAGGCCATGGGTCACCTCCTACACAGCTGCTGTTTAGAGGTGTGGCGCTTAGCAAACCACTTGGCCAGAAGTTGCTGCAGGGGGACTGTCTCTCTACTTAGGTGACTGCCGTTCCCTGGCTAGCTGTCTCTCTACTTAGGTGACTGCCGTTCCCTGGCTAGCTGACGTTGGGGAGAGGACAGCTGAGACAGGCAGTTGAACTGGTCCTACACATAGTTTGCATTTCTAAGGTGACTTTTAGGGCTAAGTCAGGCTTTGGTGTGTGGGTGGAAAAATCTGGGGTGGAAAAATGTTGAAAAACAGTAAAGATTATTATTATTATTATTATTAATAATAATAATAATAATAATAATAACGGCAATACCAACAGTATTTCTGGTGTCGTTGCTGTACTTCAGTCCCCAGTCACAGACAAACACAGTAGTGATGGTATACATGCCTGCATCATCAAGCTTTTAAACAAGAAACAAAAACTTAAAATAAAACAGTCATACCTGAAATGATCTTAAAAACCTTTTTTTCAGTGAGACAGTGATTTGACAAACAGCTATCAGCATACACTAACTCCGGTGTTAATTTGTAGCTATCAGCAAACACTAACTCTGGTGTTAATTTGTAGATATCAGCAAACACTAACTCAGGTGTTAATTTGTAGCTATCAGCAAACACTAACTCTGGTGTTAATTTGTAGATATCAGCAAACACTAACTCTGGTGTTAATTTGTAGCTATCAGCAAACACTAACTCCGGTGTTAATTTGTAGATATCAGCAAACACTAACTCTGGTGTTAATTTGTAGCTATCAGCATACACTAACTCATGGTGTTAATTTGTAGATATCAGCAAACACTAACTCTGGTGTTAATTTGTAGCTATCAGCATACACTAACTCATGGTGTTAATTTGTAGATATCAGCATACACTAACTCATGGTGTTAATCAGTAGCTATCTGCATACACTAACTCATGGTGTTATTTAGTAGCTATTAGCATTAACTAAGTCATGGTGTTAATGAGTAGCGATGTTGAACTCTATCTCAGAGAGGACTATTAGTTTAGGGCTTACAGTGAGAGATTTATTTGTTTGTTTGTTTGTTGTTTGTTTGCCTGACCCCTGCTGTCGTGTGTGCTACTTCCACATAGGCTTAGCCATCCCCTCTAAACTCAGTCCCACAAATGTACAACTCCAGACCAGTGGCCTCCAACTAGAGCTGTGACAAAGAGCTATCTGGCAAAACCTTTGAAGGTCACACGCATGTTCTCCATACGAGATCAAGCCGCCAACGGCTGCACCAGAGTAGGTTCTTTCAGACAGGTCTAGGACAACACAGGTAGTTTTGTATTTACACAAGTGAGTTTGTAATAACACATGTAGTTTTGTAATAAGACATGTATTTATGTAGTTACATGTGCGATTACACTGAGCACTGAGGAAACTGGTTCCACAAAGTGCAACTATAACATAACAGACCGCAAAAAAACAACCATCTCACAGATGCTTGGGAGCAGCTGCGGCCTAGTGGTTAGAGCGTTGGTCTTGGAATCGGAGGGTCGCAGTTGTTCCAGGGTCCCAGTAGGAAGAATGGGGGTGGGGGGAGCAATCCATGCATGCATGGCTGAAATGCATCTAAACCCACATTGCTCCACATTGGGACTGTAACTGAAACCCTGTACCGAAATAACTAGAAGTGGCTCTGGATAAGAGCGTCAACTAAGTGTAATGTACTTAAAATAGACTGACATAAAAGAGAACATAAGAGTGCAATATCACCAATTCCATGGTCTCAGAACACATTCACAGTCAAAGACAATTGTGCTTGCCATGCCTTTGTTTACTCCGTGTTTCCTTAGCTTGCTCTACCCTCCTTGTTGTAAGTCACTTTGGATAAAAGTGTCTGCTAAGTGTAATGTAATGTAATGTAATGCAATGTACTGTAAAAAAAGGCTATTCTGACTGCAGGATGAAGTCTATGGCTTCCCAAAAATAGGCTAATAATGACAACTCTGGTTCAGAGCATCAAGAACAAGAACTAACATGTATACAATGATATAAATAAAGTAAATATATAACTATATAAGAAATAATAACTTTTTGTGTTCTCACCTTCATGTTCACTCCTGCTGGGTGAAAGTGAAGAGTGAAGGTTAAACTACCTTGTCTGGACGGCTGCCACGCGATGATGGATGTGTTAACATATGTCCAGCTCACCAAACTAGTTTTTCACCAAACTAGTTTACCAAAAAAAGTTTAAAAGATGACCTGTGGCACACCTTTTTCACAAAGGTGACCTACAGTCTACCGCTTAGTAAAGAACAAAGTTAGCTCCCTTACACTGCTCATTTTGCAGGCAACTATTTATTAACACTTTAACACCAGGTTTCCATCAACAGACCTTCGCCATTGACCGAATGTTTTGTATATGAATAGTTGCTTGTGGAATGGGCGGGAGATGGCACTTTTTTCCTGAAAAGAAAAATGCCTTATAAGATTTTTATAAACACGTTTATAATGGGTTATAATGTCTTCATAAAGCTTAATAATGGTTCAAATTAGTATTCATAACTATTTATACCTACTCATAATTGCACTCGTAAGACAGAGCTTCATAACCAAGAATGCACTGTGTCACTTGAAGTTGGAATAGGGCTTATGATATAGCATTATAATGCCTTAGAACAGTCATATGTCTAAATAGCTATGGATACTTCACATAATTTATGAATGCATTATAAGTCTTTATAAACGTGTTTATAGAGTCTTGTGAATACACGCTTCATAGAAAGTGTTGCTGAAATGTCATTATGGGTGTCTTGCCGATTGTCCCACAGTAGGGGCCTGTGTATCTTAGAGTAGTGTGGAAAAAGTGGCACTGAGTTAAGTACACAACTGGGACTGAAACTGTATTACATTACATTACATTACATTACACTGCACTGCATTTAGCTGATGCTCTTATCCAGAGCAACGTACAGTGAATAAGGCACAGAGACAGTCCACCTGCAGCACTTCAGCCACGGAGGAGAGTGCAGGACAGCACTGGTTACTACGGTGTGTGTGTGCGTGTGTGTGCGTGTGTGTACCAATACCTGCATGACAGAAGTGGAGGAACCGCACCGGAGGGGTCAAAGGTCGCCTATTTTAGCAGTCCTCCCTGACACAAGGACAGAAGAAGAGCACACAAGTCAAAGCAAGTTAATTAACCCATAGCTACACAAGAATTACAAAAGTGGAATGTTTATAGCATAGCAGCTGCCTAAAAGGTCTGTGTGTGTGTGTGTGTGTGTGTGTGTGTGTGTGTGTGTGTGTGTGTGTGTGTGTGTGTGTGTGTGTGTGTGCGCGCGCACCTTGGCTACCTGTGGTGGTGTCAGAGCTCCCCCTAGAGGCTGTAAGTGGGTGATGTCAGCACTTGTGATTGCCCACTGGCTCTTTGGTAAGCTGGCCTGCTATAAGCCTGCCTATGAACTTAAGGCCTGGCCTGCTACACTAGCCCAATGCTACACTAGCCCAATGCTACACCCCACTCTAGCCCAATGCTACACTAGCCCAATGCTACACCCCACTCTAGCCCAATGCTACACTAGCCCAATGCTACACTAGCCCAATGCTACACCCCAATCTAGCCCAATGCTACACCCCACTCTAGCCCAATGCTACACCCCACTCTAGCCCAACTTTACACGTGACTCTAGCCCAATGTTACACCCCACTCTAGCCCAATGCTACACCCCACTCTAGCCCAATGCTACTCTAGCCCAATGCTACATCCCACTCTAGCCCAATGCTACACCCCACTCTAGCCCAACTCTACACGCGACTCTAGCCCAACTCTACACGCTACTCTAACCCAATGCTACACCCCACTCTAGCCCAACTCTACACGCAACTCTAGCCCAACGCTACACACCACTCTAGCCCAACATTTTGTGTTCTCACCTTCATGTTCACTCCTGCTGGGTGTGGGTGAAGAGTGAAGGTCAACCTACCTTGTCTGGACGGCTGCCACGCGATGATGGATGTGTTAACGTATGTCCAGCTCACCAAACTAGTTTTTCACCAAACTAGTTTACCAAAAAAAGTTTAAAAGATGACCTGTGGCACACCTTTTTCACAAAGGTGACCTACGGTCTACCGCTCAGTAAAGAACAAAGTTAGCTCCCTTACACTGCTCATTTTGCAGGCAACTATTTATTAACACTTTCACACCAGGTTTTCATCAACAGACCTTCGCCATTGACCGAATGTTTTGTATATGAATAGTTGCTTGTGGAATGGGCGGGAGATGGCACTTTTTTCCTGAAAAGAAAAATGCCTTATAAGATTTTTATAAACACGTTTATAATGGGTTATAATGTCTTCATAAAGCTTAATAATGGTTCAAATTAGTATTCATAACTATTTATACCTACTCATAATTGCACTCGTAAGACAGAGCTTCATAACCAAGAATGCACTGTGTCACTTGAAGTTGGAATAGGGCTTATGATATAGCATTATAATGCCTTAGAACAGTCATATGTCTAAATAGCTATGGATACTTCACATAATTTATGAATGCATTATAAGTCTTTATAAACGTGTTTATAGAGTCTTGTGAATACACGCTTCATAGAAAGTGTTGCTGAAATGTCATTATGGGTGTCTTGCAGATTGTCCCTCAGTAGGGGCCTGTGTATCTTAGAGTAGTGTGGAAAAAGTGGCACTGAGTTAAGTACACAACTGGGACTGAAACTGTATTACATTACATTACATTACATTACACTGCACTGCATTTAGCTGATGCTCTTATCCAGAGCAACTTACAGTGAATAAGGCACAGAGACAGTCCACCTGCAGCACTTCAGCCACGGAGGAGAGTGCAGGACAGCACTGGTTACTACGGTGTGTGTGTGCGTGTGTGTGCGTGTGTGTACCAATACCTGCATGACAGAAGTGGAGGAACCGCACCGGAGGGGTCAAAGGTCGCCTATTTTAGCAGTCCTCCCTGACACAAGGACAGAAGAAGAGCACACAAGTCAAAGCAAGTTAATTAACCCATAGCTACACAAGAATTACAAAAGTGGAATGTTTATAGCATAGCAGCTGCCTAAAAGGTCTGTGTGTGTGTGTGTGTGTGTGTGTGTGTGTGTGTGTGCGCGCGCGCACCTTGGCTACCTGTGGTGGTGTCAGAGCTCCCCCTAGAGGCTGTAAGTGGGTGATGTCAGCACTTGTGATTGCCCACTGGCTCTTTGGTAAGCTGGCCTGCTATAAGCCTGCCTATGAACTTAAGGCCTGGCCTGCTACACTAGCCCAATGCTACACTAGCCCAATGCTACACCCCACTCTAGCCCAATGCTACACTAGCCCAATGCTACACCCCACTCTAGCCCAATGCTACACTAGCCCAATGCTACACTAGCCCAATGCTACACCCCAATCTAGCCCAATGCTACACCCCACTGTAGCCCAATGCTACACCCCACTCTAGCCCAACTTTACACGTGACTCTAGCCCAATGTTACACCCCACTCTAGCCCAATGCTACACCCCACTCTAGCCCAATGCTACTCTAGCCCAATGCTACATCCCACTCTAGCCCAATGCTACACCCCACTCTAGCCCAACTCTACACGCGACTCTAGCCCAACTCTACACGCTACTCTAACCCAATGCTACACCCCACTCTAGCCCAACTCTACACGCAACTCTAGCCCAACGCTACACACCACTCTAGCCCAACATTTTGTGTTCTCACCTTCATGTTCACTCCTGCTGGGTGTGGGTGAAGAGTGAAGGTCAACCTACCTTGTCTGGACGGCTGCCACGCGATGATGGATGTGTTAACGTATGTCCAGCTCACCAAACTAGTTTTTCACCAAACTAGTTTACCAAAAAAAGTTTAAAAGATGACCTGTGGCACACCTTTTTCACAAAGGTGACCTACGGTCTACCGCTCAGTAAAGAACAAAGTTAGCTCCCTTACACTGCTCATTTTGCAGGCAACTATTTATTAACACTTTCACACCAGGTTTTCATCAACAGACCTTCGCCATTGACCGAATGTTTTGTATATGAATAGTTGCTTGTGGAATGGGCGGGAGATGGCACTTTTTTCCTGAAAAGAAAAATGCTTTATAAGATTTTATGAACACATTTATAAAGGGTTATAATGTCTTCATAAAGCTTAATAATGGTTCAAAATAGTATTCATAACTATTTATACCTACTCATAATTGCACTCGTAAGACAGGTAGAGCTTCATAACCAAGAATGCACTGTGTCACTTGAAGTTGGAATAGGGCTTATGACATAGCATTATAATGCCTTAGAACAGTCATATGTATAAATAGCTATGGATACTTCACATAATTTATGAATGCATTATAAGTCTTTATAAACGTGTTTATAGAGTCTTGTGAATACATGCTTCATAGAAAGTGTTGCTGAAATGTCATTATGGGTGTCCTGCAGATTGTCCCTCAGTAGGGGCCTGTGTATCTTAGAGTAGTGTGGAAAAAGTGGCACTGAGTTAAGTACACAACTGGGACTGAAACTGTATTACATTACATTACATTACATTACACTACACTGCACTGCATTTAGCTGATGCTCTTATCCAGAGCAACGTACAGTGAATAAGGCACAGAGACAGTCCACCTGCAGCACTTCAGCCACGGAGGAGAGTGCATGACAGCACTGGTTACTACGGTGTGTGTGTGCGTGTGTGTGTGTGTGTGTACCAATACCTGCATGACAGAAGTGGAGGAACCGCACCGGGAGGGGTCAAAGGTCGCCTATTTTAGCAGTCCTCCCTGACACAAGGACAGAAGAAGAGCACACAAGTCAAAGCAAGTTAATTAACCCATAGCTGCACAAGAATTACAAAAGTGGAATGTTTATAGCATAGCAGCTGTCTAAAAGGTCTGTGTGTGTGTGTGTGTGTGCGCGCGCACCTTGGCTACCTGTGGTGGTGTCAGAGCTCCCCCTAGAGGTTGTAAGTGGGTGATGTCAGCACTTGTGATTGCCCACTGGCTCTTTGGTAAGCTGGCCTGCTATAAGCCTGCCTATGCACTTAAGGCCTGGCCTGCTACACTAGCCCAATGCTACACTAGCCCGATGCTACACCCCACTCTAGCCTAATGCTACACTAGCCCAATGCTACACCCCACTCTAGCCCAATGCTACACTAGCCCAACTCTACACGTGACTCTAGCCCAATGCTACACTAGCCCAATGCTACACTAGCCCAATGCTACGCCCCACTCTAGCCCAATGCTACACTAGCCCAACTCTACACGTGACTCTAGCCCAATGCTACACTAGCCCAATGCTACACCCCACTCTAGCCCAATGCTACACCCCACTCTAGCCCAACTTTACACACAACTCTAGCCCAACGCTACACCCCACTCTAGCCCAATGCTACACGCGACTCTAGCCCAACGCTACACGCGACTCTAGCCCAACGCTACACGCGACTCTAGCCCAACGCTACACGCGACTCTAGCCCAACGCTACACGCGACTCTAGCCCAACGCTACACGCGACTCTAGCCCAACGCTACACGCGACTCTAGCCCAACGCTACACGCGACTCTAGCCCAACGCTACACGCGACTCTAGCCCAACTCTACACGCGACTCTAGCCCAACTCTACACGCGACTCTAGCCCAACTCTACACGCGACTCTAGCCCAACTCTACACGCGCCTCTAGCCCAACTCTACACGCGACTCTAGCCCAACGCTACACACCACTCTAGCCCAGCGCTACACTCTAGTATGTGTGTGTGTGTGTGTGTGTGTGTGTGTGTGTGTGTGTGTGTGTTAATTTATCTGCTGTGAAGATTACTGTGTGTGACTGCTGTAAAGATTAGTATGTGTGCAGTGTGTGACTACGGTAAAGATTACCGTGTGTGCAGTGTGTGACTGCTGTAAAGATTACTGTGTGTGACTGCTCTGAAGATTACTGTGTGTGACAGTTGATTTTAGTTTTTTCTATTAAAGTGATTTGTCCATCTAGTGAGCAGTGTTTTGGGCTTTTTGTCTGTTTTTTTTCCCAGGTTGTAGCCAATGATATAGTGGCACCTGCGGCAGGGTATACGCCTTCAAGGTGTGCAAGCTTTTCGCCAGCCTTTGTAGGATTTTAAAGATTTAAAAAGATTTAAGGTAAAGTTCGGTTAGGGTAAAATTGTTTTTTTTTTCCCTGGGAGATTAGTAGAGCAGTACAAATGCAAGGAGGGTAGACATTGCACACAGAAACTAACTGATTTCACAAATATGCATTACACAGAGAGGCCAAAAACTACACATACAGTAGGCCATGCAGAGAACCGGGAAACAAACGTTTTGGGTGTCGCCCATCACCAGCATTTCCAGTCTGAGATTAGTGGACCAGTAAGCTATGTGACTGGTCTAGCCCACCATCTAGCTGGTCCACTCGATGCATGCATGCGTGTGTGTGTGTGTGTGCACGTGTGTGTGTGTGTGTGTGTGTGTGTGCATGTGTGTGTGTGTGCACGTGTGTGTGTGTGTGTGCGCATTTCCAGTCTGAGATTAGTAGACCAGTAAGCTATGTGACTGCTCTAGCCCAGCACCATTTCCATGCATGCATGTGTGTGTGTGTGTGTGTGTGTGTGTGTGTGTGTGTGTATGTGTGTGCGCGTGTGTGTGTGTGTGTGTGTGTGTGTGTGTGTGTGTGTGTGTGTGTGTGTGTGTGTGTGTGTGTGTGTAAGAGATTAGTGGACCAGTAAGTTATGTGACTGGTCTAGCCCACCATCTAGCTGGTCCACTCGATGCATGCATGCGTGTGTGTGTGTGTGTGTGTATCTGCTTCACTTGCTGTTTTCTAAGGACTAAAGCTGAATGAAGTTATCTGATGAAAAAGCATACATATATATATTATATATTATATGTAAGGGTAGGTTTTGAAAACCTTTTTTTTATACAAAACCAACCAAGAACATTTCAAACTATAGACCTGAATTTAAAAAGTATGAAGAGGCAATTTAACTGAGGCCATTGAACTGAGATATTTCAAAGTTAAAATTGGCTGTTGGTCCCTCTGCTGTTGACCCCTCTGTGAGAGAAAAGCAGTCTTACATGCAGTATAACCCAAAGCAGATATGCCTACAACAGAGGAAACAAGAAAACATGTCTTTAAATGTTAAAGCACTTTTGCTTTTTATTTCAGAATTAAAAATACAACAATATTGTCTCTTAGTAATATAAAAGTAAATCCAACCTGATATTTACACTCTGGTTGTATACACTAAAACAAACTGCTGACTAATACTAGACTTGATAGCTGCTGGACTGGAATGAGAAACTTTTAGCAACATTTCAAATTTATCACCCCTCACCAAAGTCTACAAATCCATCCCCATAAATGTCTCGAAAAGGGACGTGAATAGCAGTCCAGAGTTTTATGGCCCTATCCTGGTGTCGCCATGGTGACAGTAGGAGCAGAAGCGGGCTCTTCCCAACCCCCTCAGTGCCAGCCCAACTCTCGCAGCAGGGAGGGGTGCAGACTCTGGAGCATGTTGAAGAACAACTTCTTCTCTGGAGGCCCACAAGAACGTAGGGCATCGAACACGCATCTCATCTTGTCCTGGTCAGTTAGCTGTGCTTTGACCTCTCTGTACTGTTCTGTTTTGATCAAGTCTTTTGACAGCATTTGATCTGCTAGCTGCATCACACTGGTCACCCTCTGAATGAGATCAGGCATTTTCCTCTTGAGGAACTCTGCTTCATCTACTTTGTCCTGTAGAGGTCTGCTTGAGCACTCAGGTGTCTGAACCTCTTGGCAGCCCACCTGTTGGCCCACAGGAGTCTTGGTGTGAGCAGACTCCACTCCACATGGGAAGGAGGAGATGGGACCTTGGATAGAGGTATGTGTAGTGCCCTGATGGGGTGGCCAGCCTTCAGTTCCCAGGATATTTGCTTGCAAGACCCCCTGTTTGTCTACAGAGGCAAGGAGGGTGATCTTGAAGTGCGAGCGGGAGGAGTCAGAGCTGCTAGTGGAGGCTGCTGCTGCTGGACTCTCCTTTCTCAAGGTGAGAATACCACCCCCATCATCCACTCTACAAGAGCAGAGATTCACACAGATGATACTTTCTACAGGTTATAGAGGGGACACATACTAATTGTCTTCAGTAGATCATTCATACTCCAGAAACACAAACACACACACACACACAGAGTAGTTTATAGGGAGGGAAAGTAATCTCATCGCCCCCTGCTGGTTGCGTTCCCCACCTCCATCGAAATGAATGGGATTTTTTCTTCAAAAAATTACATTTCGGCTCACACTCCAAAGTTAAGATAGTGGCTTTCATATGATATGCATGCTGGGCAGTTCTATCGATTCAGGTGGTCATACTTTCTTTTTTTCACTAATCTGAATCGTTTTTAATGTTAATTAAAAAGCTGATAAAGGACTACACTGAACGATAGGCTCGTGTATGACGTCACCACAAAATCTGGCGCCTGCCCAAATCTAACAGTTAGCTGCCGGCGAGAGAAGTAAGTCAAATCCAACGATTGTGTACATGAAACTCATCTGATTATAAGAATCCACAACCGTAGCTTTATGGAATCTTTATGAAATGTGAAAACTGGCATTCATTTGTTTCTCCGTGGTTGCAATCAGTTACGAATTACAGCCAGCATGGTGAACTTGTGTTTACTGACGTAACGGGAGCGACTCAAAGTTGTAGTCCGTTTATGACAAGTTAGGCACAATTTTGATTTTTTAAAATAGGACGAAATTTCACACAATACTTTCACAGTTAGTAGATAATCGCTATATATAGCCTGAAAAATATGTCTGGTGCACAAGTTCCGTGTCATACCTTTGTGGGATTTTTTTAAAAATCGGTCTATGGGATTTTTAATAGGATCGCTCTGGGGATAGGAACGCCACCGCTAGGATCGCTGTGTTCCACTTTCCCTCCCTATTTCTCATTATGTATCTCTCATCATTGGTATAATGAAAGATGACAAACACACACACACGCACACACACGCACACACACACACACACACACACACACACACACAGTAGTTTGCATGTCATCATGTATCTCTCCCATCATTAGTGTAATGAAAGATGACACATGCACACACACATGCATGCACACACGAATACATACACACATTTTACAGGATGACCCATATACACAGAATATTTCATGATCACATATGCACACTCACACTTCCACACCTTCCACACACACACACAGTAGTTCACTTCTCATGATGTGTATCCCTCCCATCACACACCCCAAACCCCCTCACTGGCGCCCCCACAGGTCTGTTGTTGTGTGTTAACACTCACACTAGTTTCTCCAATTTGCACTGAGGATACTTCAGGAGGTCTGAGAGATGCCGAACTCCTGCATCATGAAGCTGATTGTCACTCAGGTATAGCTCCTTCAAACTGCAGGAGGTTGATCTGGCAGCTGATGCTAAAGCAGCACAACTCTTCTCTGTGAGGGAACAACCCACCAGCCTGGGAGAAACATAATGACACATCTGATTATTACACACACTTACCACTACACACACAACACGTTTTGTCACATACAAATACACACACAACACACACCACTTACTCTCACATACACACAAACACATGAACACACCCCTTATTCTCTCTTTGCTCTCTCTCACACACGCGGTAGTTACCTTCTCATCATGTATCTGTCCCATAATTAATGTGACATATTAGTGTAACAAAGGCTGACGAATACTAACACACAAACACATACGCACACAGACAGTAGTTTATTTGCCATGATGTATCACTGCTATCATTACTGTAATGTAGGATGACACACACCCACCCACACCCTTCCAATCATTAGTGTAACATTAGTGTGACCCACACAGACAAACACACACAGTAGTCCACTTCGTATGATGTATCCAACTATATTTAATGTAATGTAACACAGGATGAGAAACAACACCCCTCCCTCCCCCCACACACACACTTACCACTACATACACAACACACACACTTCTCCACATGAATACCCACCCACTCACGCACACACATTTAGCCCTACATACACAACACACACACTCCTTCACATGAACCCAAACACACACCCCTTTTCCTCACATACAAATACACACACATGAATACACACATGCATCTATGTTCATACACCGATTACAGGGTGACAAACAAAATCACACATACAGTACACACATACATACATGTACACAAACAAACACACCCACACACAAACACAGACCTACACAAACATACATGATTATTACACTCATCTGTACAACACACACATACACACACCCAAACACACACACATAGTAGTTCACTTCTCATGATGCATCCCACTATAAATCATGTAACACAGGATGTGAAACAACCCCCCCCACAACACACACACCCACACAGACACACACTAGTGTAACAAAGAGTGAATAATACACACACACAGACCCAAACAAACACACAGTCAATATTGTAACACAGGGTGTCATCATGTGTATCCCTCCCATCACACACTCCAAACCCCATCCCTGGCGCCCCCTACAGGTCTGTTGTTGTGTGTCAATGTAGAGGGGCTGAGTTGGAGATGTATTTTTACTTTTTTTAATAGTAACTGTTTTGATTTTTTTTTTAAACAACAAAAAGAAACTAATAATTAAAGGCGCATTGTTTTAGAACTTGCATTTTCATACAGTGCACTGCACACATCCACTCCCTGTTCTTGGGAAGGTACTGCGCCCCAAGCCTGTAGATGGCGCTCTGGGAGAGAGGAACAGGGGCAGGTATATAGCTGGCAGAGAAGAGATTTTGAATGCCAGTGTAAACACCTCTAAATTACTTGTCCCTTGTCTTTCTCATGTACCAAGGGGAAAGTGGGTTTTTGCCATGCCCCAAACTCCCCTAGACTTGGAGGTCAGTAATATTAACACTCACACTAGTGTCTCCAGTTTGCACTGAGGATCCTTGAGGAGGTCTGAGAGATGCTGAACTCCTGCATCATGAAGCTGATTGTCACTCATGTTCAGCTTCTTCAAGCTGCAGGAGGTTGATCTGGCAGCTGATGCTAAAGCAGCACAACTCTTCTCTGTGAGGGAACAATACTCCAGCCTGGGAGAAACATAATGACACACCTGATTATTACACACACTTACCTCTACACACAACAAACACACTCCTTTTTTTCACATACAAATACACACATACACACGCACACACACACACACAGTAGCAACAAACAGAATGCACACACACACATCCATGGGCATACACTCATTACAGGGTGACAAACAATCACACACACACACACACGCACACACACACACACACAGTAGTTCACTTGTCATGATTTATACCTCCCAACATTAGTGCAATCCATCACACACACAGGGTTATGAATACACACACATATTTACACAGACTCACACACACACAGTAGTGCACTTTTCGTCATGTACACTGCGTTCCAAATTATCATGCAAATAATGTTTCTCCGATTTTACTAAATAGTCGATATGAATGACAGTCGTCATAATTTTCAAGTCATTAACCGTTCGAATGTTATTGAACAAACCTCCCAATGATAACAGTATTTTTTTTTTTTATTAAAATCTTAAAATGTACTGTTCCAAATTATTACACACAACAGAGTTTCAGAATTGAAAATGGTCATTTGTTAAATTAGAAGCATTTGCAAGTCATATTTACTGAAATCAAAAGCTATTTTAATCAAAACATCTTAACAGGTCAAGTTACGTTTTAAGATAGGACCCATTATTTGATAGGAGCTTTACAATTCTTGCATCCATTGAACTTGTAAGTTTTTGGAGAGTTTCTGCTTAAATATCTTTGCAGGATGTCAGAGCTGCTGTTTGTATGTGAATCAGAGCTGCTGTTTGGATGTGAACTGCCTCCCGCCCTCATAGATCTTTTGCTTGAGGATGCGCCAAGGGTTCCCAATAGGGTTGAGATCAGGTGAGGATGGGGGCCACACCATGAGTTTCTCTTCTTGTATGCGACGCAGAGGCATTCCTTGCAGCATGAGATGGTGCAGAGTCATGCATGAGGATAATTTTGTTACAGAAAGTGGTCAGTCAGAAGCTCCACATACTTTACAGGTCATTTTCACACCTTCTGGGACCCCAAAGGGGCCGACTAGCTCTCTCCTCATGATTCCGGCCCAAAACATGACTCTGCCACCTCCTTGCTAACGTCGCAGCCTTATTGGGACAAGGTGACCATCCACCAACCATCCACCACTCCATCCATCTGGACCATCCAGGATTGCACGGCACCTCTTCCTCTGGTCTTCCTCACGACACCTCTAGTCTTTGTGTGTTTCTGTCTAAGGTTTTCATACCTTGTCCAAGCCATTCAACTATTTCATGCTTTTCGACAGTAGAGAGATCCTTTTTCTTTCCCATATTGCTTGAAAATGGTGGTCAGCTAAATAATGTGGAACATTCTACTTAAATAGTTTTTCCTTTATTTGGGCTCACCTGGCACACTAATTGTCACAGGTGTCTGAGATTGATTTTGGTGATCCAAAGCGCCCCGAGACACAATACCATCCATGAGTTTAAATGAAGAACAAAAAATGTTACCTTTGTGACACTTAAACACAATTTGCGTAATAATTTGGAACTCAGTGTATTTCTCCCATCATTAGTAAATCCGAAGATGTTGGTAAAACATCAGTCTTGGTGTTACTGGACCTTAGTGCAGCTTTTGACACTGTTGATCACTGCATATTACTACATCGGCTGGAACATTGGGTTGGATTCACTGGTACAGTTATCAATTGGTTAAAATCATACTTACAACAAAGGAGCTTTTTTGTTGCTATTGGAAACTGTACCTCAGCATCTATGTCCTTGACCTGCGGTGTCCCACAGGGGTCAATCCTTGGACCATTACTATTCAACCTTTATATGCTTCCACTTGGGCAAATCATCAAAAACAGCTCAGTCAATTACCATAGTTATGCTGACGACACCCAAGTCTACTTAGCTCTGTCACCCAATGACTATACCCCCCTTGAGTCTCTCTGTAGGTGTATCGATCAAATCAACAACTGGATGTCACACAATTTTATTCAGCTGAACACAGATAAAACTGAAGTAATTGTATTTGGGAAAAAGGAAGACAGACGTAGGATCACCACTGCTCTTGAGACTAAGGGGCTTAAAGCAAAAGATACTGTTAAAAATCTTGGTGTCTTTATTGACAGTGAACTAACATTCAACAGTCACATGAAAGCAATCACTAAATCTGCATTCTATCACCTAAAAAACATTGCTAAACTCAGAGGTCTTATGTCAAAACAAGATCTAGAAAAACTTGTACATGCCTTTATTTCCAGTAGGGTTGATTACTGTAATGGCCTTTTCACAGGCCTTCCTAAAAAGACCATCAAACAGCTTCAACTGATCCAAAATGCAGCAGCAAGGGTTCTTACAAGAACAAAAAGATCTGACCACATTACTCCAGTTTTAAGGTCCCTGCACTGGCTCCCAGTAAGTTATAGAATTGACTTTAAGGCATTGCTTCTTGTGTTTAAGTCATTAAATGGGATGGGACCCAATTACCTATTGGATATGTTTCAGTTATATGCACCAACTAGGTCTCTGAGATCACGTCATAAAAATTTGTTGGTAGAACCTGCTGTTAGAACAAAATGTGGTGAAGCAGCTTTCAGCTGCTATGCTGTAAAGCTCTGGAACCGACTTCCAGAATACAATAAAAATGCTCCTACTGTTGGCAGTTTCAAGTCTAGACTTAAGACCGAACTGTTTTCAGATGCTTTCTGTTAATGATTTTTACTAAATTTATTTTTTATTTTGTGTGTTTTTTATGCTTTTATATCTTTTATGCTTTTACACTTACTTTATCTTTATCTTTTATGTCTTTATATATTGTCCTTTGCTTTTATTTTTTTTGTGAAGCACATTGAATTGCCGTTGTGTATGAAATGCGCTATACAAATAAACTTGCCTTGCCTTGCCTTGCCTTGCCTTGCCAAGATGGGAAATGCGCACATGCACACACACGCACACACACATCAGAGTTTTACTCTCTCACACACCCCTTACTCTTACATACACTCACACACACATCCCTTGTTCTCTCTCTCTCTCTCTCTGTATCCCTCCCATAGTTAATGTAACAATGGATGACAAACACACACACAGACACACACTAGTGTAACAAAGGCTGACAAATACAAACACACAAACACACACTCATTAGGGTAACAGAGGGTTGCAAAACCACACAAAATAAATCATATGAGATGACAAATTCTCTCTCTTTCTCTCTCTCACACACACACAGACACACACAGTAGTAACAAACACACACACATATATGGACATACACTCATTACAGGGTGACAATCACACACACACAGTAGTTTACTTGTCATCATGTACCACTCCTGTCATTAGTGTAATGCAATATGACACACCCACACACACACCGTTGTTTGTTTATCATGTAGCGCTCCCATCTTTAGTGTAATGCATGATTACACACACACACACAGGGTGATGAATACACACACACACACACAAACACACACACACACACAAGGTGATGAATACACACACAGACACAGATACACACACACAGACTGCAGTTCACTTCTCATGATGTGTATCCCTCTCATTACACACCCCAAACCCCATCACTGGTGCCCCCACAGGTCTGTTGTTGTGTGTTAAGACTCACTCTAGTGTCTCCAGTTTGCACTGAGGATCCTTGAGGAGGTCTGAGAGATGCTGAACTCCTGCATCATGAAGCTCATTGTAACTGAGGTTCAGCTTCTTCAAACTGCAGGAGGTTGATCTGGCAGCTGATGCTAAAGCAGCACAACTCTTCTCTGTGAGGAAACAACGCTTCAGCCTGGGACAAACATAATGACATATCTGATTATTACACACACTTATCTTTACATATATAACACACACAATTGTTCACATGAATACACATACACACACTTACCGCCACACACACAACACACACACTTGTTCACATGAACACACACAAACTTACCTCTACATACACAATACATCCACTTTTTCAAATGAACACCCACTTTTTTCTCACATACAAATACACACACACCGTACTCTCTCTCTCACACACACACACACACGCACACACACACACTAGTTACTTTGTCATCATGTTTTCCTCCCATAATTTATGTAACACTGGATGACAAACACACACACACACACACTTAATCTGGTGTGACCTTTACACAGACCTACACAAACAAACATACAAGAATATTACACTCATTTAACTCTACCTGTACAATACACACACACACACACACACATTATGGAGTGTGACCTTTACACAGACCTACACAAACAAACAATCATGAATATTACACTCACTTAACTGTACCTGTACAACACACACACACACAGTAGTTCACTTCTCATGATGCATCTCTCCCATAACGAAAAATGACAAAAACACACACTGCAGTTCACTTCTCATCATGTGTTTCCCTCCCATCACACACCCCACCTGTCACACCTCTACTCCCCAATAACGTGTGTGTGTGTGTGTGTGTGTGTGTGTGTGGTTGGGGGGGGGGGGCATAATTACAGTGTTGCTGTGGGACACGTGACAGTGGCAGATGGATCTACACATGAAGTTTCTAAGCCCTAGAGGTGATTTACAGAAGAGGCCACCTGCAGTACAGCACCTTGGTCGCCTGAGTCAGGTTCTGGAACACTCATTATAGGCAACCTGTAACTCCTGTGCGCTTGCCATTTCCACCTCTGACCACAAGGGTGCAGTATGGTAAGGTACCACCACCATAGACATACTATATATAGACGGAGCATTGGTTGCTGGGACACGAGAAATACGGCCGCCATCTTGGAGCGGGGATCAGACTGTCTAAGCAATACAGCGAAGCCTATTTGTGATCATGAATAAGTCATTCAAGTAACAATATTCAAATATTAATGTTGTTGGGTAAGATAGAATTTGTTTTTACTCTCTATGCATTAAACGAGATTGGTGGTTTCAGCTGATATAAAAGCGCTCAGGTGTTTATATAGGCTATTATCTAATGTATTGTTATGCCCAATTGGCTCAGAGCGGAGATAACGTAAGGGAGACCACACCGAATGTAATGTTAACAATGAACATTTATTAAAACAAGTTTCAAACGGGAACTAGGATGACATGCTACATACTGAACAACAGCACAATAGCAGTTTTGCTTGTTGTGCTAACTTCAATATGAAGCTATAATTATAGCAGGTGGATGGAATGCAGAAAGACAACACGAACGACGTCAAACGTTTGAACAAGGACTATTGCAACAATATCTACAAAACACTTCAGCCAGTTAGCAAACTAAAACGCAACGTAAAGTAGTTTAGCAACTCAATTGTAACCTTATGGAAAAACAACATAGTCAACATGCTGCCCTCAACCTGTCAGAGAATTATCCTATGCAGTGTTTCCAAGCGCACACTTCTTCCTTATTATTATCTTTATTTCCTTATCTGCCACTTTGTCTTTCCCTCTTGTCTTTTTTTAATACCATGAATGTGGCCCAGAACATTTTTTTTTCATGTTTTTTTTTCTCCATTGTGACTATGCGAGAGTGGAGTGGGTAATATAAACAAACAGGCATTTATCTGTCATTTGTCAGTCTCTCTATGTGCCAAGTTGCCTTCTTTTGCACCACAACCCTCTCTATAAGCTGAACACTAACAGCGCCTATGAATACAAAAAAAAAAAAAAAACAGATTTGAATTTTATTTTGTTCTTAGTTTCACCTGGCGAAATAACATGCTAAAAATAATTTGGCGACCAGAATCACTACTTCAGGCTACATCAAACAGGTGCATGTTCATTTTAGCAATAGGCTGTGTTGTCGTTTAGGTGGGTCGGATGCAGTGACAGATTTATTTAAGCATGACGAAAAGTCTTGGACTGAACTAGCGATATATACAAAAACAGCCTGTAGTTCAATGTCAGAAGGTAGAAACAGTTGCACCAAGCCTACACTGCAGGCGATTTATCCCACAACAACCTATTGTAAAAGTTTTACGTTGTTGTGAGTCGTGTCTTTAAATTAACCCATATATGGAGCAGAAAATGAAAAAAATAGAAGGGGCTGCAAATAAACTTGAGACAACTGCTCAAGTATTTGCAGTTGTCACATGTCGTATGTTTATTTTATCAATGTGTGTTGTTACTGAGGGGATTTGGAAGCAGCGACAGTTGCTCTTTAATTAATTAAGAATAATGAAAGCCTTCAAGAAGCCTTTGTTATAGCCTACTATAACCTACTAGCGATACAGCCAGTTTAAAATTAGTGGTGTTTAGCGAGGTACTGTTAATAAAATGCACTAACAGTTCATTTGTCCTGTCAAACGGATTAAGCTGAATGGAGACATATCAGAAGAACTCTTTTTACACTTCAAATTTCATCCCTTAGTCAGAACACATGTATTAGTCACCGTATGTTAAACTAATGAATGTGTGTGTGTGTGTGTGTGAGTGTGTGTGTGTGTGTGTTTGTTTGTGTGTGTGTGTGTGTGTGTGTGTCTATGCATGTGCCTGTGTGCCTGTGTGTCTGTCATTGTGTGTGTGGCACAAACATGACTATTACTTGTATTTCACCTATCGCTCAACATCTAAACACACACACTAACACACACGCAAAATCCATGACTGAAAAGAGATGCCAAACAAACATGTATAATAGAAATAGAACATGCTCCCTTTTACACACACATACAGCACACACACACACATACAGTGCATACTCTCACATGCACACACACACACACACACACACACACACACACACAACACACACACACACACACACACACACACACAGTCACTGATTAACATCTTACTTACAGTGCTGATGTAACTGCTGGTACTAGCTTCTGAAGGACGTCATCTGGGCTGAGGAGTTCAGTCAGGTCCTCCTCTGGAGTCTTTATGTACTTCCGCAGGTCAAACCCATCCAGCTGCTCTTCTGACAACTTGAACATAAACTCCCTAGTCCTCCACTGTCCTGGTAAGAGCATCTCTACAGACAGAGCTCCTGAGCTCCTGTCAATGTGATCCACTACAACATGCTGATTCAGCTCATTCAGACAGTAGAACAGGTTGATCTTCCTTTCAGAATTCAGTTGATGTCGGATCTTCCGCTTGACATACTGGACTGTTTGCTCTGAGCTCTGTGATTGGCTGCTGGTCTGTGGCAGTAGGTGTCTTAAGAGGTTCTGATTGGACTCCAGTGAGAGGCCCAGAAGGAAGCGGAGGAAAAGGTCCAGGTGTCCGTTCTTACTCTGTAAGGCCAGATCCACTGCAGTCTTGTGTAGGTCATGAAGTGTTGCAGCTCTGAACCGAGCAGAGAGCTGAGAAGTTTGATGTTGCTCCGGCATGTTCTCTCTGTCGCTGAAGCACAGGAACACATATAAAGCTGCAAGGAACTCCTGAATGCTCAGATGCACAAAGCTGAACACCCTCCCATACCACAGCCAAGCCTCCTCTCTGAAGATCTGAGTACAGACTCCTGAGTAAACTGATGCCTCTGTCACATCAATGCCACACTCTCTCAGGTCTTCCTCATAGAAGATCAGATTGCGCTTCTCTAGCTGCTGAAAAGCCAGTTTCCCCAGTCTGAAAATCATCTCTTCGTCTGTCTCTTTTCTCTCTGTGTACTTCTCTTTTTTGATGCATGTCTGAATGATCAGGAAGTGAGTGTACATTTGAGTCAGAGTTCTTGGCATTTCTCCTCTCTCTGATTTCTCTGACGTTCTCTTGACAACAGTGGCTAAAATCCAGCAGAAGACCGGAATGTGGCACATGATGAAGAGACTCCTGAAAGACTTCAGATGTGTGATGGTTCTGCTGGCCAGATTCTCATCACTGATTCTCTTCTTGAAGTACTCCTCTTTCTGTGGGTCATTGAATCCCCTTATTTCTGTCACCTGGTCCACACACTTACGAGGGATCCGACCGGCTGCTGCTGGTCGGGTGGTGATCCAGAGGAGAGCAGAGGGAAGCAGATTCCCCTCGATGAGGTTTGTCAGCAGCACGTCCACTGAGGTTGGCTCTGTCACATCACAACACCTCGGGTTGGAGTGGAAATCTAGAGGAAGTCTGCACTCATCCAGACCATCAAAGATGAACAGAACTTTGTGCTCGGAACTGGAGAGTATTTTTGGATCTTTCATTTGTGTGAAAAAGTGCTGAATAAGCTCCACCAGACTGACTTTTGAATTCTTCTCCATCAGGTTCAGCTCTCGGAAAGGAAGAGGAAAAATGAAGCAGATGTCCTGATTGGTTTCTCCTTCAGTCCAGTCCAGAATGAACTTCTGCACAGAGACGGTTTTTCCAATGCCAGCCACTCCCTTCGTCAGCACTGATCTGATGCGTTTGTGTTGCCAAAGACCCCCCCTTTGTGGATATAATGGTGTAAAGATGTCACTGCATTTGATTAGTCTGCCACATGCTGCTTCTCTCCAGGACGCTCTCTCTATCTGTCTGACCTCATGTTCATCATTGACCCCTCCTCCTCCCCCCTCTGTGATGTAGAGATCTGTGTAGATGTCGTGGAGGAGTCTGGCGTCTCCCTGATGTCGTACTCCCTCAACCACATGCTGACACTTCCTCTTCAGAAAGGATCTGAGCTCTGCCTGCTCTGGTGTCCATCTGCAGCAACAACAGAAGATCACTACAGACAAACATACCCAGAATGCACCTAGAAGCACCCAGAATGCTGCCAACAACACATCTTACACTGTGCACACACACAACAATTATGACACAATGAATTGCATTCCAGATGTCTGACACAACAGTCACACACACACACACACACACGCACACACACCTGTGTTCTGCAGTGGAGCCCCTCTTGGTCTTGTCTGTTATCTCTGTCTGTGTGTCTGATGCCCTCTGCTGGACACTGTTAACATAACATCACCCACCAGTCAGTTTTACACAATACAGTACAGGACACACACACACAAACACAAACACAAGCACACACACACGCACACACACACACAGGATATGGCCTTTTTGTGTTGATATGTGAGCAACATGCGCATGATTTTACGTCGTTTAGGTATCATCTTAAGCTGAGCTATTCTAAGTGTTTCCATTAAAACAGATGCTACAGCTGACACACACACACACACTAACACACACACACCTGTGTATCATCTTAAACTGAGCTATTCTAAGTGTTTCCATTAAAACACACACTACAGCTGACACACACACACAAACACACACACACACCTGAACATGAGTGTAGTGCAGTGGTGTAAAACTATGAGAGAGAATAACTCAAACACACACACACCATCTTAAAGTGTGTAAATCTTAGTGCTGTAAACTATGAGAGAGAATAACTCAAACACACACACACCATCTTAAAGTGTGTAAATCTTAGTGCTGTAAACTATGAGAGAGAATAACTCTCCATACAAACACGTATTCTGTCTTGCATGCGTCTCTTAATGGTGCTAGTGTTAACTTCTAGTGAGTGTTATTTATTTGCCCCATAGATGAGGTCCATAGCATAAAACTACATCTTTCCACTTGCTGTAGTGGAGGTCCTACATATCAGTTGCATCATGAATAACACACAGAGTAAAGTTTCTGTTGCCAGAAGACTCATTTCCTAACACCTGAAGCTGAAGCAGCCCAGACTTGCCTTGTCCGAGTGTCTTCAGCTTTCAGAGAGGGTGTTAAGGGAAGGGAATGGGTTGGGAAGACACGCTCGTCACATCATAGTATTTATTTTTATTCACTCCTGATGTTTTCATTACTGTTGGCAGTCAAAACCATAATGTATGTCCATAGGGGACAGGAGTCATGTGACCTCACCTCTCCTCAGAAGGAGGACCCTTCTCTCTGAACTGTGGTGGGTGACCCATGGACTGGTCATTCTTCATGGACACACAGCTGGGCACGGGGGAGTCTGGTCTTTTTTGGATGTGGGATCTTAACAAGGAGAACACACACACACACACACAGTTAAAAGTTATTGGTTCATAGATGCTACTGTGGAAATGTTTATTTTTATTTTCTATTTTCACTTAATCCAGGGGTGTACGAACTATTTGCCAGGGGCGCCGAATTTGGCGAGGTGAACATGTGTGAGGGCCAACCATTATAATGACACAATAATAACATAATAATAATAATAATAATAATAATAATATGCAAATGAACTATTTAATGAATATTTTATTGCAATGGCATACATTTTATGTCTTCACATGTATTTTTACCAATATTACTGTGCATTTTATATTTGAAGACCAGTAATAAAATCAGTTATCTTATTCAGAAGTACAAACCACTGAGGGTTTTGATCACAATCACACAAACACACGAAAATCACTGTGTTTTTAGAATTTATTTAGGCTACCCCAGAAAACAAACTAGATGTACCGCATAGCGGTACATGGTATGACCGCCGCACTGTATTGAAATGTGGGAACTGTTGGTATGATGAGTGTGTGGAAGAGCAGTGTTGTGAGGTGAGAATTTATGTGGAAATGATTTCCTGGAAGTGGGCATGAATGTGGGTTTTGAATGAATGACATTTTGTGTGTTTGTATAGTGTGTAGGAGTGATTTCTGAAAGGAATAGGCAAAATGAGATTTTGTACAATTACAGCGGCTGCTATAGGCCCAATTTTATAGAGGTCTTTGTGTTGATCGTGCATGAAGGCAGGTTGAAGGCAGTTCCTACCTTCTTAGTCCAAAATATTGATTCAAAATTCAATTCAAAATCCCAAGTTTTGCATTTACCCATATCACTAGGTGGCGCTATGCTTCAAGTGAGTGTTTATGGGCTGGGTCGATATGTCTCTGTAACACCGACATACTAACACAAAATCGTTGTTTTGGGCAAAATTGTTGACAAATTATTAAACAAAAACAGTTTTTTGACAACTAGCTTCGCCAATAAACATCGCCCCCTATGACGAAATGTCACAAAATTTAGTACACATGAAAAGAAAGCTGTTTAGAGATGGCAGGTCAAAGTTGACCAAATTTGAGCAATTAAAAGCCAAGATATGGACTTTTGAAGACTTTTAAGCTACGTGTTAAATGTTCATTGACGTGTAACTTCGAAACGGTTTATCTCAAGATAAATCCTTTGATAACTTTTTGTCAGCATTGTCTGTAGATGACATATACCAAATTTGGTGAGATTCACATGAACGGCCTATGACGAGTTCGTTCAAATTCGTTTTCGCAATGTTCAAATTTCACGGAAATTGTTTTTGTTGGAAGTGGGCGTCGACCAGTGCTTTCAATGCGTGAGGGTCAATAGATTTCATGATGAAAAAAAGTTGTTGTAAACATTAGCATTCTGTAGATAATAGGCAAAATGACATTTTTTACAATTACAGCGCCCCCTATTGACCAAATTGTATGGCATGTGCTGTGATGTTAGAGGTCTTTGTGGTGATCATGCATGACGTATTTTGTGCAGTTCCCATCTTCTCGGTCCAAGATATTAGCAACTCAAAATAGCAATTTTTGCATTTACCCTTATCACTAGGTGGCGCTATGCTTCAGGTGAGTGTTTATGGGCTGGGCCGATACGCCTCTGTAACACCGACATACTAACACAAAATCGTTGTCTTAAGCAAAATTGTTGACGAATTATTTAACAAAAACTGTTTTTTGACACCTAGCTTCGCCAATAAACATCGCCCCCTCTGACGAAATGTCACAAAATTTAGTACACATGAAAAGAAAGCTGTTTAGAGATGGCATGTCAACTTTGACCAAATTTGAGCAATTAAAAGCCAAGATATGGACTTTTGAAGAATTTTAAGCTACGTGTTAAATGTTCATTGACGTGTAACTTCGAAACGGTTTATCTCAAGATAAATCCTTAGATAACTTTTTGTCAGCATTGTCTGTAGATGACATATACCAAATTTGGTGAGATTTACATGAACGGCCTATGACGAGTTCGTTCAAATTCGTTTTCGCAATGTTAAAATTTCACGGAAATTGTTTTCGTTGGAAGTGGGCGTTGACCAGTGCTTTCAATGCGTGAGGGTCAATAGATTTCACGATAAAAAAAAGTTGTTGTAAACGTTAGCATTCTCTAGATAATAGGCAAAAGACATTTTATGGCATGTGCTGTGATGTTAGAGGTCTTTGTGGTGATCATGCATGACGTATTTTGTGCAGTTCCCACCTTCTCGGTCCAAGATATTGGCAACTCAAAATACCAATTTTTGCATTTACCCATATCACTAGGTGGCGCTATGCTTCAAACTAGATGTGCCGCATAGCGGTACATGGTATGACCGCCGCAGTATATTGAAATGTGGGAACTGTTGGTGTGATGAGTGTGTGGTAGAGCAGGGTTGTGAGGTGAGAATTTCTGTGGAAATGATTTCCTGGAAGTGGGCATGGATGTGGGTTTTGAATGTGTAGTGTGTAGGAGTGATTTGTGAAGGCAAGGAATCAGCAAAATGAGATTTTGTACAATTACAGCGCCCCCTATGGACCAAATTTTATGGCATGTTCTGTGGTGTTAGAGGTCTTTGTGGTGATCGTGCATGATGTATTTTGTGCAGTTCCCACCTTCTCGGTCCAAGATATTGGCAACTCAAAATCTCAATTTTTGCATTTACCCTTATCACTAGGTGGCGCTATGCTTCAATTGAGAATTTATGGGCTGGGTCAATATGCCTCTGAAACACCTACATACTAACACAAAATCGTTGTCTTAAGCAAAATTGTTGACGAGTTATTTAACAAAAACTGTTTTTCAACACCTAGCTTCGGCGATAAACATCGCCCCCTATGACGAAATGTCACAAAATTTAGTACACATGAAAAGAAAGATGTTTAGAGATGGCATGTCAACTTTGACCAAATTTGAGCAATTAAAAGCCAAGATATGGCCATTTGAAGAATTTTAAGCTACGTGTTAAATATTCATTGACGTGTAACTTCGGAACGGTTTATCTCAAGATAAATCCTTTGATAACTTTTTGTCAGCATTGTCTGTAGATGACATATACCAAATTTGGTGAGATTCACATGAACGGCCTATGACGAGTTCGTTCAGATTCGTTTTCGCAATATTAACATTTCACGGAAATTGTTCTCGTTGGAAGTGGGCGTCGACCAGTGTTTTCAATGCGTGAGGGTCAATAGATTTCTTGATTAAAAAAAAATTGGTTGTAAACGTTAGCATTCTCTAGATAATAGGCAAAATGACATTTTGCACAATTACAGTGCCCCCTATGGACCAAATTGTATGGCACATGCTGTGGTTTTAGAAGTCTTTGTGCTGATCGTGCATGACGTATTTTGCGCAGTTCCCACCTTCTCGGTCCAAGATATTGGGCAACTCAAAATCTCAATTTTTGCATATACCTTTATCACTAGGTGGCGCTATGCTTCAAGTGAGTTTTTATGGGCTGGGTCGATACGACTATGTAACACCGACATACTAACACAAAATCGTTGTCTTGGGCAAAATTGTTGACAAGTTATTTAACAAAAACTGTTTTTTGACACCTAGCTTCGCCAATAAACATCGCCCCCTATGACGCAATGTCAACAAATTTAGTACACATGAAAAGAAAGACGTTTAGAGATGGCATGTCAACTTTGACCAAATTTGAGCAATTAAAAGCCAAGATATGGACATTTGAAGTATTTTAAGCTACGTGTTATTTGTTCATTGACGTGTAACTTCGGAACGGTTTATCTAAAGATAAATCCTTTGATAACTTTTTGTCAGCATTGTCTGTAGATGACATATACCAAATTTGGCGAGATTCACATGAACAGCCTATGACGAGTTCGTTCAGATTCGTTTTCGCAATGTTAAAATTTCACGGAAATTGTTCTCATTGAAAGTGGGCATCGACCAGTGTTTTCAATGCGTGAGGGTCAATAGATTTCACGATAAAAAAAAATTGTTGTAAACGTTAGCATTCTCTAGATAATAGGCAAAATGACATTTTCTACAATTACAGCGCCCCCTATTGACCAAATTTTATGGCACGTGCTGTGGTGTTAGAGGTCTTTGTGGTGATTGTGCATGACGTATTTTGCGCAGTTCCCACCTTCTCGGTCCAAGATATTGGCAACTCAATATCCCAATTTTTGCATTTACCCATATCACTAGGTGGCGCTATGCTTCAAGTGAGCATTTATTGGCTGGGTCGATACGTCTCTGTAACACCGACATATCACAAAAATGTCATGTTGTTGGGTGAAACGTACACTGAGTTATTTAGCAAAAACATTTGCCGGTCTCCCCCTCTTTGACGTACACTGGCACAGCGGGGGGGTGGCCCTGGGAGACCAAAAGCTTCTAGTCGCTCGAAAAGTTCTAGGGCTACATGCCTACAAAGATTCATGTCCCCCCGAGTTTCAGTGTCCCGGGAATCGTTGACGGACATTCACTGAAAAATAGCGGCGGTCATAATGAGTGTTTATGGGCTGAGTCGATACATCTCTGTAACACCGACATATCACAAAAATTTCATGTCATTCGATGAAACATTCATTGGGCTCTATTTTCACGATCATATGCGCATTATCTAAAGTCTGTCGCGCAAGTTGCTTTGGGGGCGTTCCCGAGACAATATGCTATTTTGACGACGGGAAAAGTGAACATTGCGCCTGGCGCATGGTTCAAAAGGGTTGGTCTTAAGTTACCCAATTAATCATAGGTGTGTTCGGGGCGTAACATGCAATAAACCAATCAGAGTTTATACTCTCATTCCCTTTAAGAGCCAGCGGGCGCATTGTCCATGGTCTGTCTGTCTGCTATTACGATGGAGGATTTACCCGGACGGGAGGAGCTTTTCGGTGGAGGAGACCGATCTGCTCGTGCATGAAGTAAAAGCGCGTGAGCAGTTAATATTCGGGGATGGAAAGAATCCCCCCAAACCTCCGTGGGTCAAAGAAGTATGGGAGGAAATATCTTCAGTAATTTGGCAAGAAGAGAACTTTCGAACAGTGCTGAAAGCGGTACAACGACGTTAGAAGACAGGGAAACAAAAGCTTTAAACTCAGGAAACATAAAAAATAAACGGAAGGTGGAGGTCCATCGAGTTTTCTTTTTGATGATTTGTCCATTACATTTCTTACAACTTGCCACGGTGTTTATTTAAAACGACGAAAGAAATCGTAAATAAACTGCAGAACATTGCTATAAACTGCAAAACATTGCTATACTCTCATTATTTGTGCCTGTTTGCTTATTAACACATAAAAATACATGGCTATACAGGCTATACATGTTGCAACTTTTCTGCCAGTTCAGCTTGCTTCTCTGGCGCAACAGCAGATGCATCGGGGTTCAAAGCGTGCGCCCCTAAAATAGCTTTTCAGCCTTGCGCGACTGACAACTGACAAAAAACATGGTTTGCGCTGGTCTATAGGAAAATGGTTTTTGCGTCCTCATAATAGCATCTGGTGCGCTTTGCGCCAGCCCACACCTCTTCTTTTCGCTGACACGCTTCTAGTAGCTCAAAAAGTTCTAGGGCTACATGCCTACAAAGATTCATGTCCCCCGTACTTCCAGTGTCCTGGAAATCGTTGACGGAAAATCGGTGAAAAAAAAGAGAAAAAAAAAAATTTAAAAAAGGGAAAAAAGTCGCGGCAACACTATAATGACAGCTTTCGCTAGCGGCGGTCATAATAACCTGCACTAATGTGATGGGTGGTACTGAGATTTAGATTGCAGCAAAAAGGCCAGCTCTGGCTCAAAGACAGTGGTTTTGATGCGCAAGATGTCACTTGGTCTTGTCCTCACACGGTTCTTGTTAAAGTTCATAAGTGAGAATGTCTTCTCGCACAGATATGTCGAGCCAAATAAGCTCATGATTTTTTTAGCAAATGTTCGAATCTCTTGGAACCTGCCTTTATCCAGCAGGCAGTAAAAGTTGTCAAGAGCTGCTGCTCCATCTGCAGGTGTTTTGCTCACGTTCACGTCCACCATCCACTCCTCTCAAAAAATCAGTAACTGAGCGATGTCTGTTGCGTCCGTGCTTTGTCGCAGGCTAACGACAAAAAATCAAACCAGACACCCTTTGTCTCTGTGTCTTAATATCGGATTAAATGTCTTCAGTTTTCCGTGCCACAGTGTTACGAAACAGGAAAACGTGGGCAAAGTCTTGCTTCTTCTCAGGACAAATGTTCTCAACCATTTTCATCACGCAGTCTTTAACAAATTTACCATCAGTAAAAGGTTTGCAGCTCCTTGCAATCAACGTTGCCACCTCGTAGCTCGCTTTTGTGGCATTTTCATTTGACTCACGAGTTGTTGTGAAAAACGCTGCTGTGCCATTAAAACACCTCCCAGTTGCTTTCATTTTTTGCACTGTTCATTCCTCGCTAGCTTGTCGTAGTTAGCAGCATGTCTCGCCTGGTAGTGACTCTTGAGATTAAACCCCTTGAAAACAGCCACAGTCTCTTTGCATATTAGGCAGACACTGTTATTTCGTATGTCAGTGAAAAAATATTCACTTTTCCACTTGGAAGCGGCGGCCCTCGTTGTCAATTTTCCTCTTTTTATTTACAGACGCCTACTATCTGCGTGGCCAAGCACTTATAATTAAAGACGCAACATCACACGACATAATAGCAAGATGTGTGATTTTTCTTTGCGAAATAATGAGTGAATAATGCCTACCAAAGGGCAAACTAGTAAGTGTGTTGTGGTCAAAAAACAAGAACACTGTTATAATGTTGATATATTTTGAGTTGGTGCTGCCATAAGCCGCTGAATAATTGCCAAAAGAAATTGCAAGGTGGTGAAGACTATTAACACCTCCCCCAGACCTGTTCTCTGCGTGGCCAAGCAATTATGCGCGCGATTTAGCATAACAAAAGAATCACCGGCATTCCGTGTGGGTAGTTATGGCTCTGTAGCAAGGAAGGCTACTAACACCTGTTTTCTGAGAGGTGCCACGGGCCGGACTTTGGACATGTCTGACTTAATCTGTCCACAGGGTCTATTGCAGGGAGCTTGGTGTTAAACATACTAAACATTTACACTGGTGTTACATATTTACACCGATAACCCTTTCCCAGTGACAAACACACACACACACACACACACACACACACAGTGTATGTCACCGTCAGCCCAACTTGTCAACTTAGATCAAGTTGATTACGTTTTTCTCCCCAGATTCAGATAATAAAATACTCCGTACCACGGATTTAGACTGATATTTCTAAACAGGAAGACATCCTAAAAAGAATGAAAGGCAGCTGTCTTCCAGAGAATGCAGGGACAGTAAAGAAAGTGAGTCAGATAGCAGGTCCTGATAAAGGTTCTACAAGTAATAATATAATGAATAAATTATTTCAAGTAATTAATTAACAAACCTATTGGAGTGTAATAACAAGAACAATCAGTGCATGCATTTATATCTAGACCCCTGGAGGCTAAGCCCCCCCCCCCCCCCCCCCCCCCCCCGTCTTTCAATCCTAGTGACACCCATGTCTGTCAGTCTCTGTGTCTGTCTGTCTAATTGACTGACCAGAGACAGGAGTCATGTGACCTCACCTCTCCTCAGGAGGAGGATCCTCCCTTATTGACGATAGTAGATTACCCATGGACACACAGCTGGACACTGAGGAATAAGCATAGAAATCACAAATGAACTCACAATGTCACACTGTTACCATACTTTGCCCACAACGCTAATAGTGTCATGTCACAGTGCTTCTGAAACACTTGTACTTATGTTTACTGTCTCTGACACATAATAATATCTGTGACTGAACACATAAAATACCCCTAAAACAGCAAAAAGCAGCAATATTGCATTTATATAATAATAATTATCTGAAAGCGCCATAAGTGTTGCTCTACAGTAAGTCCCCCAACACTCCATTTGAGCACAGGGCTGCAGTAACTAAATGAGCTTTTCACACTCTCAAAAACAAGGCCAGACTAACAGGCCTTAGGTTCACAACCTGCTGATAATTATGCATCTCCTCGAGGGCTCGAAGACTTTTTCAACAGAAGACCTTACCAACCCTCAGCTGGGGTTTTCACTAAAAGAAAGAAATCTGACCAAATCTCTGCAATATGTAATATTTCACTGCTGTCCAGCAAGAGACAGAATTGCCTTTACAGCTCTGCCTGTTTATACATCAGGCAGCAACCAAATATGTCTTTAATAAGTGTAAATACCGCCTTTTAAAGAATAAATATGTTAAAGATGTTATGCACTTTGTGTGTGTTATACTTAGTTTAGCCGATTGTAGTGTGTTTGTGTGTGGGTGTGTGTGTGGGTGTGTGTGTGTGTGTCTATGGGACACTCTGTAACGAGTGTAGCCTATGTGTGTTCATGTGAGTTCAACTGTTTGTGTAGGCTTGTGTAAAGGTCACACTACGTTAAGTGTGTGTGTGTGTGTGCATGTGCGTGTGTGTTAGGGCTCATTTCCACCAAACACTCTGCGTGTTCAGTGCGTGCCCGTGTTCTGTCCGTGTTCTGTCCGTATTCATTTCATTTGTTTAGAATGCACGTTAGCAGATTAGAGCATTCCCACCGCAAGCGTGCTCTGAGCGTATTCTGAGCGTGTTCTGTCCGTATTCATTTAGAATGCACGTTAACAGATTAGAGCATTTCCACCGCAAGCGTGCTCTGAGCGTATTCTGTCCGTGGAATACGCTCAGAATACGGACTGCAGCTAGAAAATAGAAACCAAGTCTACTTTTCTGCGCGGGTTCTGCGCGTATTCAGCCAAAATCCCATTGAAAGCTATAGGCACAGCTATACAATTCATGTCAACTGTGCTGTCAATGTATGTATTGACACAGGGAATACCTCAAAAACCTTTCGACTGTCTGCAAAATATTACCACTCGATTACAACTGCATGAAACAACCGCTGGAAAGCTATCAATATTGGCCTTATCACATCAGATCTGCACTACAAGGGCATTGACTAGCCTACATAAACACAGAAACTGAAATACCTGTGAAGTTCTCACACTGTCCAGTCAAACATGTTGTAGGTATAATAGTGGTGGAGCTTTTATGTTCTTAATAGGAAGAAGGAAGATTTTGTTGAAGCTTTCTTTTTCTGAGTATTGTCAATGCAAGAAGAGCCTATATCGGTCTTCTGTCGACCACTCGAGCTATAAAATAGTAACCTCGTTCTTGTCATTCAGTGTTTCCTGTTTGGTTTGATAAATCTAAGGTCAATAAGCCACTGGGCAAAATTGAGGTCCATAAGTCACTACATTTAATAAATACGTTTATGTGGGGTGGGGGGTTGGCTGGGGTTGTTCTGTTTTTCTTAATGTGTATAACCAAAAAAGGAAGGAATATGTTTTATTGATATTCTGTAAAATGACTATTTCCTTCAATAAACATTATTCATAAAAAAAAAAAAAAAAACGTTTATTTATCCGAGATAAGACAAAGTGACTGTTGCCAAAGAGGTAGAGTTTATCATAACTTTATGGAAGGGGTTAAAAATAAGTTCGCTTTTTTTGTACCGGGAGTGAATAAAGGCTTTGACAACAATCAGCCTACATGATTTAGAACAACACGGCTACGCGCTATACCCTTAGGGCTCATTCACACCAAACCAAACACTCTGCGTATTCAGCACGTGGCCGTTTTCTGTCCGTATTCGTTTAGAATGCATGTGAACAAATTAAGACTCTTCACATCGCAAGCGTGATCTGCGCCTATTCTGTCCCTACATATTGTACACAGCTACGCGCTGAACACGGCTACGCGCTGAACACGCTCAAGTCGGTGTGAATGAGCCCTCACGGTGCCTGTCCACTATCGCGGCGCGTTGAGATAGCTCGCGGCGCGTTGAGATAGCTTGCCGCACCGCCTCCTTGTGTTGCCGGATCGCTACTACAGGTGGGCGTGTACAGAAAGTGCTGTTGAAAGACCACAGCTCAACATTAGCATGTCTGTGTGTGGCTTGTGTCCTCTAAGTTGCGTTGATTAAAAACATGTAAAAAGTCTAATGTAATGTAATGTAAAAATGGACTGTGTCTACATAGCACGTTCTTGCAGTTAACATCGCCCCCAAATCTGCTGGAATCAAACCACTATCCCTCCATTTGCTGGTCGACTTCTTTACCTCCAGAGAAACTACACTGTCGATGTACTTAGATTTTCTACAGCATACAATTTCACTCATACTCACCAATAGAAACTGTAATAATAATAAAACAACAGTTTTCTTTTCTCGAGAAACGTCACGAGAACTGATTTCGTCATGACAATACCTCGTTTAACGCGGGTGCGTCCGCCTGAATAATTTGCATAAAGTTGAGCAGAGCCCAACTTCTTTACGCGCTGCAGCTGTCCGAGCCGCCGCGCCGGAATCCCGATAGGCTTTGCAAGGACGGCCATACTGACTTGACGGAATCCATTGGAAATGAATTGAATGAGTGCAACACGGCTTGACGCGCCGAGATAGTGGACAGGCACCCTTACAGCGGTGATCCACTTGCTCCGTCACGTTCACTGTGCTGCACGCATTCAAATCACTTTCAATTGAGTCCGGCACGTCCTCACGGCTGCGGGAATGCGACACGGCCGTTTGGATAGCTCCGGCACATCAAGAAGTTGGGCTCTGCTCAACTTTATGCAAATGTATCCGGCGAACGCATCTGCGTTATCCAATAAAAGTAGAGCACACGGGGATATCCCATGACACCCGCGGTTCTCGTGAAGGTGTATTATTGGCCGCATTTGACTTGAGCTAGACGTTTGCATGCGGATGCATCCGTTTGCAGCCTGACGCTGAAAATGTTGCATTGTGGTTAGAAATTGTGTCCGACATGCCCGAAATGTGTGAGGTTGTCACGAGTTGTCACAACAATGCGACCATGACACATGACCCGAAAACTCGCGGGAGCATGACGCTTACAGACAAATCGTACAGACCTTTGCAGTTGCCTCCACACAACTGCAAGTGGCTAGCTAACGCCTCCTCGGTGACGCTACTTTGCCATGGTTGGTTAAAAGTTCACTGACGTCTGTGCACGTGCATTGTCCGGTGCTCCCCGACTGGACTTGTCATCTAAAGTGTACGTTATTGTACTCCAATTTGAAGATATATCTCTTCTCTTTATTTTTACCTTGTTCTGATGGTTTATCTGACGCTGTCAAGCCCGGACCATTATTTATTTAATTATTAATCCCATTTCTATTTCATTGTTCGTGTGATATACCTACTTATGGTCTTTGTTTTATGGTTTTGCTGTCTTGGTTTTCATGTTTGTGTTGTGGAGCACTTTGGGGCAACTCGTTTTGTTCCAATGTTAATCTAAACAATAAGAAAGACTGGACTTGAATTAAACTCTCAGTGCACCCCACTACAACCATTGACTGTAGAGGACTACAACCCCCGCCCTCCCTCTCCACACATGACTTGTGTGTCATCTGTTACGATGATCGGGGAGGCGCGAGCTCAGTCTCGTTAGAATTTGTGTTCGACTTTATTTTCCTCATTTAATGCCCACCCCTGCTGTGACCAGCAATTCTCGTTGACGTATGCAGCCAGTTGCAGACGGGCGGACTCGAATCTCGAACGAGCCTACTGTCTGGTGGGTTTTATGTATGTGTGCATGTAACAAAACACATGTGTAGCCTAAAGTTTGTTAAGGGCACAGTCGTCAGTTATTATGGTTTGCTAGCTTGCTATATCGATAGATACAGGTAGACAGATAGCCTCGTAGATTCCAAAGACACGCCCATGCCCAAACATTAGGCTCGTTCGAGATTCCAGTCCGCCCGTCTGCAACTGGCTGCATACGTCAACGAGAATTGCTGGTCACAGCAGGGGTGGGCATTAAATGAGGAAAATAAAGTCGAACACAAATTCTAACGAGACTGAGCTCGCGCCTCCCCGATCATCGTAGCAGATGACACACAAGTCATGTGTGGAGAGGGAGGGCGGGGGTTGTAGTCCTCTACAGTCTATGGTTGTAGTGGGGTGCACTGAGAGTTTAATTCAAGTCGAGTCTTTCTTATTGTTTAGATTAACATTGGAACAAAACGAGTTGCCCCAAAGTGCTCCACAACACAAACATGAAAACTAAGACAGCAAAACCATAAAACAAAGACCATAAGTAGGTATATCACACGAACAATGAAATAGAAATGGGATTAATAATTAAATAAATAATGGGCCGGGCTTGACAGCGTCAGATAAACCATCAGAACAAGGTAAAAATAAAGAGAAGAGATATATCTTCAAATTGGAGTACAATAACGTACACTTTAGATGACAAGTCCAGTCGGGGAGCACCGGACAATGCACGTGCACAGACGTCAGTGAACTTTTAACCAACCATGGCAAAGTAGCGTCACCGAGGAGGCGTTAGCTAGCCACTTGCAGTTGTGTGGAGGCAACTGCAAAGGTCTGTACGATTTGTCTGTAAGCGTCATGCTCCCGCGAGTTTTCGGGTCATGTGTCATGGTCGCATTGTTGTGACAACTCGTGACAACCTCACACATTTCGGGCATGTCGGACACAATTTCTGACCACAATGCAACATTTTCAGCGTCAGGCTGCAAACGGATGCATCCGCATGCAAACGTCTAGCTCAAGTCAAATGCGCCCATTTTGTGGGTAAGCAGCGCGGCCAACTCGAGGGGTGCGGCGCGACCAAAAGTTCAGCCATGCCGAACTTTATGCAAATGAACGCGTCCAACACGGGGCGGCTAGCCAATAGCAGATCAACAGTGTATAAAGCAGGTATGACGTAGGACAATGATTACAGTACATTTCACGGTCAACTCACTGTCAAAATGCATGACTAGAGGTTGATTATTGTCGTTTTTCTCACCCCTACTTGCATGACCGCACCCTTACATTAGATTAATATTTCTGGTCTTTGCACATGTGTAAATAACATACAAGAAATATTCCCGCCCTTCCATGACATTCGCGGACCTGATCAGAACTACACACCCCCAAGCGTCCGAAGGGGAGGGGGGATGCGGAGAGACGGAATTCGCCTCGCTTGCTAGTGTACACGGTGCGTTAGGCTATACCACTTCCTAGTTTAGCCCACTGCGTTCGTTTTCGTTTCATCATCACTAATTTAAAGAAAAAATCATGTCCACGACTACACTAATCTTGCAGCATTTAACTTTTTACACACCTGATAGAGTTTGTAGTCAAATTGTTAGGACTACAGATGCCCGCAGACGTCTCAGGGAAACTTCACCGACTGCGTCGTTGATATGGATTCTCTCTCTCTGAAGGACGTGAGAAAGCGACACAATCCCTTTTCTGATGAAAAGGGCCACTATTATTAGGAAAACGCTAGCTCTACAAAAGTAAAGGGCTCCGAAGTTGTCTACACAAATTCGTCAGTTGCTCATTGTGAACAATTTTGTGCCCCAATCGATGGTTTTAAAATTCCTACCTGCCGCCCCGACTAGACTAGTTCCGCATTGACCGTGTCGTTGTAACTTTCACTTTCTTTCAGATTGTCAGGAAGTGGGTTTATGTATGTAGACTCATGGGTAATGTAGTCCGGGGCAGTGCGAGACGGGTAACTGCGAGTTTAACCCATGGTTATTTCATAGCAATACTTTACCACAGTCTGATGCGTGTCACAACGCAAAGGTGGACGAGTGGAAGATTTATTCTCTCTATAAATGTATTCTCTCTCTCTCTCTCTCTGTCTCTCTCTCTCTCATTTATATATTTATCACCTGTAGATATCACATTTATTTATTAATGTATCGCCTGTAGATATCACATTTATTTATTAATTTATCGCCTGTAGATATCACTTTTATTTATTAATTTATTGCCTGTAGATATCACATTAATTTATTAATTTATCGCCTGTAGATATCACATTTATTTATTAATTAATCACAGCCGTGAGTCCTGCAGCAAGAGCTATCTGCAGCGGTGCCACCTGTAGATGTCACATATTCACTTATACACCACCTGTAGATATCACATATTCACTTATACACCACCTGTAGATATCACATATTCACTTATACACCACCTGTAGATATCACACTTATACACCACCTGTAGATATCACATATTCACTTATACACCACCTGTAGATATCACACTTATACACCACCTGTAGATATCACATATTCACTTATACACCACCTGTAGATATCACACTTATACACCACCTGTAGATATCACATATTCACTTATACACCACCTGTAGATATCACACTTATACACCACCTGTAGATAGCACACTTATACACCACCTGTAGATAGCACACTTATACACCACCTGTAGATAGCACATATTCACTTATACACCACCTGTAGATATCACACTTATACACCACCTGTAGATATCACACTTATACACCACCTGTAGATATCACATATTCACTTATACACCACTTGTAGATATCACATATTCACTTATACACCACCTGTAGATATCACAATTATACACCACCTGTAGATATCACATATTCACTTATACACCACCTGTAGATATCACACTTATACACCACCTGTAGATATCACACTTATACACCACCTGTAGATATCACATATTCACTTATACACCACTTGTAGATATCACAATTATACACCACCTGTAGATATCACATATTCACTTATACACCACCTGTAGATATCACACTTATACACCACCTGTAGATATCACACTTATACACCACCTGTAGATATCACACTTATACACCACCTGTAGATATCACATATTCACTTATACACCACCTGTAGATATCACATATTCACTTATACACCACCTGTAGATATCACACTTATACACCACCTGTAGATATCACACTTATACACCACCTGTAGATAGCACATATTCACTTATACACCACCTGTAGATATCACACTTATACACCACCTGTAGATATCACATATTCACTTACACACCACTTGTAGATATCACAATTATACACCACCTGTAGATATCACATATTCACTTATACACCACCTGTAGATATCACATATTCACTTATACACCACCTGTAGATGTCACATATTCACTTATACACCACCTGTAGGTATCACACTTATACACCACCTGTAGGTATCACACTTATACACCCCCCTCAGATGTCATCGGAGCCCCGCCATTCTCCATCCTCCACTGCTTCCTCACACATGATTCCCCAAACCCCCCCTCGGCAAAGTCCCCCCCCCCCCACACACAGCCCTCCCCTGCCTCATGCCCCCCTCCCACACACACACACACAACATGCAGCCCAAAGCTCTCGCCCCCCCCCCCAGGAAACAGCTGTAGTGTGCCCCATGCCCCTTCACATTGCCCCCTCCTCTCCTCACACACAGCCCTCACACCCCCCCCTCCCTACACAGCATGCAGCTTATAGCCTTGGTCCTTGTGCTATGCCCCCTCCCCACACATCCACAGCACACAGCCCTCGTAGTTCAAGGCCCCCCCCCCCCCCCCCAACACACACACACACACACAGTGCAGCATAGCCTTGCTCCTTGTGTTATGCCCTTCCCACACACCCACAGCACACAGACCCCACACATACAGCCCCCCCCCACATCACGCAGCATATGCACCCTCAATACATACAGAGGACACACAGCCAACCCCCCCCCCCTCCCCCCCCAACACACACACACACACGACACAGCCCCCCCCCTCCCCCCCAACACACACACACACGACACAGCCCCCCCCCCCCTCTCTCCCCCCCACCACCTAACACACATACAGAAGCAGCATGCAAGTAGCATGTAAGACACGGTCCTACGTCACCTCCCTCACACACAGCCCTCACACCAACAACCCCCCCCCCCCGCACACACACACACACTCACACACACACATACAGCACATAGGACTCTCGGCTCGGCCCTCACAGCTCAAGGCCCACTCACCCCACACACACACACTAAGCATGCAGAATACAGCCCTTACGCCTCCAACTCATGCCCCCCCTCACACACAGCCCCCCCACACACACACACGAACACAGCCCTTGCACCCCCCCCCCCCAACGGTGCTTGCGCCACCCTTACTGCCCCCCCCTCACACACTGCACACAGCCTTGCTGCCCACCTCCTGCCACCTCCCTCCACCTCCCCACACACACAGCACACAAGACACAGCCACACACACACAGGACAGCCCTCGCAGCTCAAGCCCCCACCCACCACACACGGAGCTTACGTCACCCTCACTGCCCCCCCTCACTCACAGCCCCCCCTTCCCCGCACAAATACAGCACACAGTATATAGTCTTGCTGCCCGCCTCATGCCACCTACCCTCCACCCCCCCACACACTCAGCACACAAGTCACAGCCCTCACGGCTCAAGCCCCCCTCCCACACGCACACAGCACATATCTTTGCTCCCCAGCCCTCTCCACACACGCGTGTCCAACCCCACCTCAGCGCTGTCAGCTGCACACGCAGAGCCACCCCCACACAGCCCGTCATCTGCCACCACAGCCAGTCCTTCCACCCATCCATAACTGCACTTTATGCACTTTATCCCACCCCCCTTCACCTTTTTTCTACCTCTGCCCTTCTTATGGTAGTCATCCCCCCCAAATGCATTCTACGCACTTTACTCCCCACTCCCATGCACAGTCTAGACCCACAATCAACAGTTTCACTGCATGTCCTACTACCCAGTATGTCTATGCATGTGACAAATAAAACTCCTTGTATCCTTGTATCCTTGTAGATAGCACATATTCACTAATACATTACCTGTAGATATCACATATACACCACCTGTAGATATCACACTTATACACCACTTGTAGATATCACAATTATACACCACCTGTAGATATCACACTTATACACCACCTTTAGATATCACACTTATACACCACCTGTAGATATCACATATTGACCTGTTTTTGTGGGAAAAAATCAAATATATTTGTAACCGTGTATATGCGAGTATAAAAACAATATTCTAAAGTATTTAACACCACACTTATTTATGTACAATGTATGTAAGTGCAACACTGAACAAAAAAGGCCTAAGTCATTATGATGAATGGAGAAGAAGTGTTTTCCATTTACCATAGTGTTTTACATTAAGCACATCAGGGTTCAACTGGTTCTTATAAATGTCTGTTCATATGATGGTTTGTGTGTGTCATTTGACAGCAAAATAGCATTTAGCATTTTGAGAAGAAATAACATTTTTTGAATGCAAAGTTTTATTATGCAGGAGAAGTGAAATGTGTGTGTCAGGAGCCGTAAGTTATCCTAGAGCTATCAGAAGCTGTGAGTCCTGGTGGAACACACACATGTGCACACACATGTGCACACACACACACACACACACACACACACACCTTTGTCTTGGCGAGCGCGCTGTGAGTCCTGAGGGAAGAGCTATCAGCAGCTGTGAGTCCTGGTGGAACACACACACACACACACACACACACACACACACACACACACACACACACACACACACACACACCTTCGTCTCGGCGAGTGCGCTGTGAGTCCTAAGGGAAGAGCTATCAGCAGCTGTGAGTCCTGTGTAGTCCCTGGACTATGAAAAGCGGTGCCACCTGGTGATGAACAGGAGGACTACCAGCAGCGGTGCCATCTGGTGGTGAATAGGAGGACTATCAGCAGCGGTGCCACCTGGTGGTGAACAGGAGGACTACCAGCAGCGGTGCCACCTGGTGGTGAACAGGAGGACTACCAGCAGCGGTGCCACCTGGTGGTGAACAGGAGGACTATCAGCAGCGGTGCCACCTGGTGGTGAACAGGAGGACTACCAGCAGCTGTCTTACCTGCTGACGCACAGGAGGGGCCACACCAGGGAAAGGCCCCGCGCCTTACGGTAAAACAGCTAACCCAAGGTCACTGGGGCCCCAAAGCTAACTGGAGGGTCACTGGGGCCCCACGCCTTACGGTGAAACAGCTAACCCAAGGTCACTGGGGCCCCACCCCTTACGGTAAAACAGCTAACCCAAGGTCACTGGGGCCCCACCCCTTACGGTAAAACAGCTAACCCAAGGTCACTGGGGCCCCAAAGCTAACCCAAGGTCACTGGGGCCCCACCCCTTAAGGTAAAACAGCTAACCCAAGGTCACTGGGGCCCCACCCCTTACGGTAAAACAGCTAACCCAAGGTCACTGGGGCCCCACCCTTTACGGTAAAACAGCTAACCCAAGGTCACTGGGGCCCCACCCCTTACGGTGAAACAGCTAACCCAAGGTCACTGGGGCCCCACCCCTTACGCTAAAACAGCTAACCCAAGGTCACTGGGACCCCACGCCTTACTTACGGTAAAACAGCTAACCCAAGGTCACTGGGGCCCCAAAGCTAACTGGAGGGTCACTGGGGCCCCACCCCTTACGGTGAAACAGCTAACTGGAGGGTCACTGGGGTGCCACCCGTATGGCTACACCCAGACCACAGCAGCAGTTCTGACATCGCATCCTAAGGGCTCCTGCGGGTGTGTTGGAACCTCAGCTGGACTGCCACCTGGTGGACAAACTGGGATACTGTCCTCTGTAGTTTGCAGCTTGTGGATATGGTGGCAGCTATTGCGTCAGTGGCTGGGGTGGGGGACTGACTGGCTCACTAAAGCTGGTGGCACGCGTTTCCCTCTTCTGGCTCCTAAAATACAGCAACATAAAGGGAAACACACACACACACACACACACACTCGGTTATGTTGCTGAAAACAGTTTTATTCACTAAAAGCAAAAACATTAAACAAAGTAGGCTAACTCTGGGGAAAATGGTTAATACGGTTAATCAAACTGCTTTAAAGTAACGGAAATGTGTTATTTCCAATGCTGTTCTAACACTATTTGAGCTATTTCTAATCAGTTTGCATTGCCATACATCCTTATGCTGGTGTTACAGAGGCGTATCGACCCAGCCCATAAACACTCACTTGAAGCATAAAGCCACCTAGTGATATGGGTAAATGCAAAAATTGGGATTTTGAACTGCCAACATCTTGGACCGAGAAGGTGGGAACTGCACAAAATACGTCATGGACAATGTAGGTACAATCACATAGAGACTACACTACCCATGGTTCCCTTAGCCACACCTCACGTGATAAGCCCTTCTCACATTTCACACCCTTCAAAACCCCTGGCGGGCTACAGCTCCTTCTCTCTGTCGGTGGATCATCGGGTCACACAGACGTAAAGAGAGGCACCCTCTCTCTCTGTCTCGCTGGCCAGCCAAATGGCAGCAGACCTAAAGAAACACTCTCCCTCTACTGCAGGCCACCGAGCCAAGCAGATTACAAAGGAACTCGTCAACATGCGCAGCTAAGTAGACAACAATGAACCTGAAGGTTAGAAGTACTTTAACTCGAGTACGTTTTACTGGAAAGGCGACCGGATTCCGGATTCATTTGTTATGTTCTTTTATTTGCTACTTTGATAGACAGATCATGCATGCTCTCTCTCTCTCCCCCTTCTTACTAACCCTGATCTAATGCCCTGCATTGATATCTGGTCAGGAGGAATGTTTAGCTAACAATAGCCTAGCCTGTTGTTTCAAAGGGATTTATTCATGTGCCACGTGCACACCCCCGCTCTCCTGTGATCAGGAAAAAGGCCTATCTCACATACCAAATGGGGGGTTGTGGGCAATGACCCCTCCTCCTCCTCCTCTTCTCTCTCTCTCTCTCTCTCTCTCTCTCTCTCTCTCACACACACACACACCCACACATACACACACCATCGCCTGTAGAATTAGTTCACACCTGTAGTTTGTTAGTTAATAAACTATACCTTTTGAAATAAACTGTGTTTTGTCTGTTACTGCAAAAATACTCTGAGAGCCACTGCCAAGAAAGATCCTCACTCACCTTCAAGACTAATGAGACTGATATGAGACTGATTTTAATGAGACTGATATGAGACTGATCGACTAAGACCAATTAATTATTACCACCCATTTATTTGTAGGGTGCGCCGCGTAAAAGTGGTTATCCCTACAACAATCAGCACAAAGACCTCTAAAACCACAGCACGTGCCATACAATTTGGTCCATAGGGGGCGCTGTAATTGTACAAAATCTCATTTTGCCTATTGCTTGCCTTCACAAATTACTCCTGCACACTACACAAACACATACAATGTAATTCGTTCAAAACCCATGCCCACTTCTAGGAAATCATTTCCACAGAAATTGCTGCTCTACCACACACTCATCATGCCAACAGTTCCCAAATTTCAATATACTGCGGCGGTCATACCATATACCGCTATGCGGTACATCTAGTTACATTTATTATTTAATGTGACAATATACATAAATGTTTCATGTTCTGTCATGCTCTTCGGCTCAGAGCAGACTGCTTCTCTTTAGCACAGTTGGGGGCTATCAGATCCCCCATAGTGAAGGGACGTTTCAATAGCAACAATACAGACTTTACTGTTCCTGTTATTCTTTTATGTTTTCATTCCTTCTATCCTTCATTCATTTACATGAACCTGCTCACTCATTTACACTAGCATATTCATTCATTTACACTAGCATACTCATTCATTTACACTAGCATACTCATTCATTCATTTACACTAGCATATTCATTTATTTACACTAACATACTCATTCATTTACACTAGCATACTCATTCATTTACACTAGCATACTCATTCATTCATTTACACTAGCATACTCATTCATTCATTTACACTAGCATACTCATGCATTAATGTACACTAGCATACTCATTCATTTACACTAGCCTACTCATTCATTTACACTAGCATACTCATTCATTCATTTACACTAGCCTACACATTCATTTACACTAGCATACTCATTCAATCATCCACACTGGCGTACTCATTCATTCAATTACACTAGCATATTCATTTACACTAGCATACTCATTCATTTACACTAGCATACTCATTCATTCACCCACACTGGCGTACTTATTCATTCACACTAGCATACTTATTCATTTACACTAGCATACTCATTCATTCATTTACACTAGCATACTCATGCATTCATTTACACTAGCATACTCATTCATTTACACTAGCATACTCATTCATTTACACTAGCATACTCATTCATTTACACTAGCCTACTCATTCATTCATTTACACTAGCATACTCATTCATTTACACTAGCATACTCATTCATTCATCCACACTGGCGTACTCATTCATTTACACTAGCATACTCATTTACACTAGCATACTCATTTACACTAGCATGTTCATTCATTTACACGAGCATACTCATTCAATCATCCACACTGGCATACTCATTCATTCAATTACACTAGCATACTCATTCATTTAAACTAGCATATTCATTTACACTAGCATACTCATTCATTTACACTAGCCTACTCATTCATTTACACTAGCATACTCATTCATTTACACTAGCATACTCATTTACACTAGCATACTCATTCATTTACACTAGCATACTCATTCATTCAATTACACTAGCATACTCATTCATTTAAACTAGCATATTCATTTACACTAGCATACTCATTCATTTACACTAGCCTACTCATTCATTTACACTAGCATACTCATTCATTTACACTAGCATACTCATTTACACTAGCATACTCATTCATTTACACTAGCATACTCATTTATTCACACTAGCATACTCATTTATTCACCCTAGCATACTCATTCATACACCACATGAGTTTGCGAGGACAAGAAGACGCACACACACACACACACACCACATGAGTTTGCGAGGACAAGACACACACACACACACCACATGAGTTTGTGAGGACAAGAAGACACACGCACACACACACACACCACATGAGTGCGAGGATAAGAAGATGGAAAGTCTGATGGAATGCTGAGAGATCGTAAATAAGATGGCCAATACGATAGCGGCCAACACAAGGGGGTAGGAATATATCTGGAAGTTGAAGCACCCATGGGGAAATCTCAACCCGGAAAATGACCAATAGCATGTAGCATTCCGTTGACTTCCATTCATTTTAGCGTCACTTTGAAATCAAACAACTTTACATGAGAAGCCACCCGTGCATTGATATTGGCATTGTTGTAAACCGGAGAGGGCACGGCAAAACATATTTGCTTTGATCAGAAATCTGTCATGTTATTGCCTTGTAAGAAACGTTTATCTGAAATTGTGCTAAAAATTACGCCATAAATCATGCGACGGCTAGTGAGTTTCTGTCGCACAGGAGAAAATTTACCGTACTGGTTGGATAACAAGCTGTAGCCACAGTCATGCTCGTTTACTTTTCTATTCATGTTGGGGAAACATTTACATCACTATTTCCCGAAAAAGAAGCGTAGAACTTGGTATTTGTTTGTAAGCAGAATCGCTATCTTTATGGATTTTACTATTCGATGCAAGTGAATTGAGAAAGACTGCTAAGCTAAGCTACACGCTATAGCTTGTAGTTTACATGCTAACTAGCTAGCTCCCTTGACATGCTGGCTTGCAAGACTGCCTGGAACCAAAGTTAGTTGACGAAGAATCAAGTCCCCACATACAATATTAGCCCCCCATTCCACTAAGTGATTGCAGCTATAATGGTAGAAGAATACTTATTAAGAAAATTATCGTACGCTGTATGATTTGTGATTGAGCATCTACCACTCAATTTATAATATTTGGGTTCGCTGATCAACGTGACCGTACGTCACCCCGCGCTTGCGCAGTTGCAAAGTGACCAATTAAAAATCTCAAAATCGTGCTTTAACGGCTCCCATTGAAAACGACGCCATCCCTCAGTCCATTATCTTCTACTGTCTATGGGCCAACAGCACTGATGACACACACACACACACACACGCACACCTCATAAAGAAGATGGAGGATATGATAGCAGCCAATGACAACACTGATGACATCACAGATACAGTACATCGCTACTAGCAAGCCAACCTGTGGAGCAAATACACACACACACACACACTGTTACGGCTGTATGCGTTTCCTGTCATTTTTGTATTTCCCTGTGCTGTTTGTCCCTCTGCTTCTGCCATACCCTCTACCTGCTCAGCCACCATGTGATAGGATTGGCCTGATGAGGAGCACCTGGACACATCAAGCTTCCTTATAAGAAGCACCTGCTTCCTGCTGCAATGGGAAATCAAGCTTCCTTATAAGAAGCACCTGCTTACTGCTGCAATGGGAAATCAAGCTTCCTTATTAGAAGCACCTGCTTACTGCTACAATGGGAGAGGCTTTTGGTATGGGACTGCTGCAATGGGAGAGGCTTTTGGTGTGGGACTGATGCTTACTGCTGCAATGGGAGAAGCTTTTGGTGTGGGACTGATGCTTACTGCTGCAATGGGAGAAGCTTTTGGTGTGGGACTGATGGTTGCTGTTGCCGCCTCTCAGCCTGGGATTGTGTGTGTAATGATTTGGACTTTGTGTTGATGTCTTTTGTGTTAATGGTAATAAATCCCACTGGTTGGGTTGCATTTTAAAGGTGTTTATTGTTCTTACTTGGGGTCAGTGGTGGCTTGTTGTTCACCCCAGTAGGGCCATTCAATAGTGGGGCGTAACGAAAGCCTCTCCTTTCGCAGCAGGAAGCAGGTGGTTCTTATAGGGAAGCTTGATGATGTGTCCAGGCTGGCGAGAATTCTGAAGCTTCCTCCTGGTGATGTCCCATTCAGGTCCGCTGCACTGAAGTCAGACACCACATTGTCCTCTGGTGGTCAGCAGAAGCAATAGCAGCCATGAACTGGAGACTATGCAGACAGAACGCATGCCGGGGACAGGGGGCGTGTCTGTTAGCACCTATGGTTAGAACCACAGGGGCATGGACATGTATACTGAGTAGACATAGGATGGTAGGGGAAGACACCGCCCATCTCGCCTCTGATTTGCTAGAATTGCTCTCCTCCGACTGGCTATTTGGTTTGTCCATGAAATGTCACCTCAGGTTCAAGGCGATCTGTTGTCTATGCAGGACAGCTGAGCAGAGGCAAAGTCCTTCAAGAAAGTCTCTGGGAGGTAAATGTTTCAAGCAAAGTTGTAAACACATCAGCAAAACAACTAAAAGTGTACTTAGCTATCACGGCTAGTTTAATGATGAGTGTCTTTCATCTTTAGTAATGTTAGACCTACTATCCTAGCAAGCAAGCTAACACATCTTTAGTACTGTAATTAGGCCTACTATGCTAGCGAACAAGCCAACACATCTTTAGTAATTAGGCTTACTATCCTAGCAAGCAAGCTAACACATCTTTAGTAATGTTAGGCCTACTATCCTACCGAGGACTAACACATCTTTACTAATGTTAGGCCTACTATCCTAGCGAGCAAGCTAACACATCTTTGGTAATGTTAGGCCTACTATCCTAGCGAGCAAGCTAACACATCTTTAGTAATGTTAGACCTACTATCCTAGCAAGCAAGCTAACGTTAACTTTACACAAGCAGCGTCATCTGATGGCTAGCTCACCAACCTAACATACAAGCATACACAGACATTTGTCACATACATAGATAATTGTGTAAAACATGTGGTAAAATTATGTCAGTTAATAAAATCCAGTGGATCTACCACTTTTTTTTTAGATGAGATTAGATTCAACTTTTGTCATTACGCATGTATTAATGCAGGTAACGAAATGTCGTTTAGCATCAACTTGCAAGAGTAACCCGCTCTTGAACATGGCTTGATCTAAATGGTCTTGTGTGGTTACTACAGTAATATCAGTCACCAAACCGTTAACAAAGAAGTACATCTCTTCAAAATGAAACATAACTTGAAGAAATGTTAAGTGCTATGAAATGTCTCGTAGCCACTTCAGGTTGTAATGTTTTTAAGCACGAACAGAAGCCAATATAACAGTGTGATAAGTGCATCAAAATTATATTCCAAATGTAAGAGTGGTCATCTCCACCTCACACATCCACTCTGCGTTGTGCTGTATAGGTGACGGACGCTACAGTTGACCTGGTTTTGAAGCTTTATTGCTGATAATAAAGTGAAACAGAATACATTGGGCACGGAGCGAGCCAGGCGCGTCACACTCCTCTGCCTCAGGGCAATCACAAAACAGCATATTTCACACAAGTATCATGGCATTACAAAGAGTACAAAAACGTGGCATACCTGACGGTAAAACGAAAAGAAAAAAGAATACATGAGGCACGGAGTGAGCCAGGCGCATCACAACTCCTGCCAAACACAGGTAAACCACATTTCAAACTTTTGCATGAGATCTGCTAGTCCGCAGTTATTAATAAAACTACTTGACTAGCGTACTCCTCCTGCAAGCACGCTAACTGGATGCAGTTATTAATAAAACTAGTTAACTAGCGTACTCCTCCTCCAATCACGCTAACTGGATGCAGTTATTAATAAAACTAGTTAACTAGCGTACTCCTCCTGCAAGCACGCTAACTGGATGCAGTTATTAATAAAACTAGTTAACTAGCGTACTCCTCCTGCAAGCACACTAACTGGATGCAGTTATTAATAAAACTAGTTAACTAGCATACTCCTCCTGCAAGCACGCTAACTGGATGCAGTTATTAATAAAACTAGTTAATTAGCATACTCCTCCTGCAAGCACGCTAACTGGATGCAGTTATTAATAAAACTAGTTAAATAGCGTACTCCTCCTGCAAGCACCCTAACTGGATGCAGTGTGAGGACATCCTGCAATACACCAGTTTAATATTCCGGCTTAAACGCGTGCACACACACACACACACACTGCAATACACCAGCTTAATATTCCGGCTTAAACCCGTGCATACACACACACACATTCGCACACACACACACACACACACACACTGCAATACACCAGTTTAATATTCCGGCTTAAACCCGTGCATACACACACACACACACTCGCACACACACACTGCAATACACCAGTTTAATATTCCGGCTTAAACCCGTGCACACACACACACACACACACTGCAATACACCAGTTTAATATTCCGGCTTAAACCCGTGCATACACACACACACACACACTCGCACACTGCAATACACCAGTTTAATATTCCGGCTTAAACCCGTGCATACTGTGCACAACGCACTGGGATCATTATTAGATGACAGATGTACAAAAGTCTAAGGGGCAAATTAACAAAACAAGAACAGAAGAACAGAGATAGCACAGTCACAGGAGAGGCAGAGTAGGGCGAACATGACAGCTAATTGGTTTGGCCATGAAATGTCACCTCAGGTTCAAGGCGAGCTGTTGCCTGTGCAGGACAGCTGAGCAGAGGCAAAGTCCTTTAAGAAAGTCTGTGGGAGTCTCTGGGAACCCCCCCCCCCCCCCCCCAGTGTTCCTGTACCCCAAAAATGAGGGAGAAGCATACAATATACATATGGAAATAACAGGACCCTTGAGGAAAACATCAAAGCAATTTAACATGAGTGGGGAAATTCAGGGAAACACATTCAACTCCGCTACACGATTTCCCATTTTCATCACAAAACTCCCCAAAACAGCCAGGACTAACCTCAGCATGATCTGAACAGGCTGTGAAAATGCGCACACACACACACAGGTGGTAACAGGTGCAGGTCCTGGTAAAGGAGCAGGTCTCTCTCTTACACGCCCCCCCCCCCCCCACACACACACACAGGTGGTAACAGGTGCAGGTCCTGGTAAAGGAGTGGGTCTCTCTCTCTCTCTCACACACACACACACACACACACACAGGTGATCACAGGTGCAGGTCCTGGCAAAGGTGCGGGTCCAGTTGTTGCAGCAGGTCCAGCACGATGCCACAGGCTCTCTGTCCCTTCTTGAGCACCATGTCCACCAGGCAGCTCACCTGGTCCTGCCGCACCTGGTTCCTCTCCAGAACCTCAGTGGCCTCCCTGCTGCTCAGCACAGGAGGATTCTGGGCCTGGAGATGGTCCAGTATGCTCTTCAGAACAGCGCTGGACACTCAGGTTATGAGATCGGGCCGGGTGCTGGACAGCCGCTTGGGTCAGAACAGAAAGATAAGCTGTTATCAGACATGACCTTGCTCACACACACACACACAGGTGGTCACAGGTGCAGGTCCTGGAAAGACGAGCTGTTATCCGACATGACCTTGATCGCTATCAGACACGACCTTGTGTAGTTCTAAGTAGCAGTGCTGAACATAGCAACCCATTATCAGTGGAAAGCAATCAACTACGTTACCCAGCCTCCACCGCAAGCAGGAAGTATAATCGTGTGATAGTAAAAGCGCTAGAATCAAACATTTACCTTGCTATTGCCATGGATTCTAGCAAACTAACATCACTTGCAGTTTCCAAATACTTACACAAATGTGCCGATTTCATGAAGCTAACAACGCGAAACATCGGACCGTAAACAATGTTTTATTAATGTGGCCAACACAGCCGCTCATGAAACATACAAACCGTGCACATTAACAGCAGTAGCACATCAAACAACTTAAACAGCAGCGTAAGAAATGGGAACAGCTTACCGGTGGCGCATAGCTCTCCTGACTAAACGACACATGTCAAACACTTGTGATTGCTTCCACTTATACTTGGTGCACGCGCATTATTGGCAATTAACAAGCCGCTACTTTACGCCCACACATTATTGGCAATTTACTGGCCCACGCTTCAACCCCGGTAAGTGAACCTCCCACTTTTCACCCGTGACTTAGCGAACTCAACAGCACGTTTGAGAAACGCACTGTGTGCTGAGACTTTGTGCCCAATGTTGTCTATTGTGGTCAGCTGTGGCTTAGTGGTTAGGGAGTTGGTCTTGCAATCGGAAGGTTGCCAGTTCGAATCCTGCCCTACCCATGGTTGAGATGCTCTTGAGCGAGGTATCTAACCCCACACTGCTCCAGGGTCTGTAACTGACACCCTGTAAATATCTGTAAGACGCTCTGGATAAGAGCGCCAGCTAAGTGTAATGTAATAATGTCTATTAACTGAGCTAATGTTTGCTTAGAAACCTTCATAAACTGTTGGAGTTGTTATTCCAATTTGGTTAATATCTGCTAACTAGCTAGCTCCATACAACTGTAAGTACATCTGTATAGTGTCACAAGATGACATTTTAATCTGTGCCTGTATTTCTATCCCATTACTTTTCCTGTCAAATGCACAACAATTTTCAGTTTCAGACATTATGTAAGTTAGCATAGCTAGCTAGTCAGCAACCAGCAGAGAGTAGGTAACATTAGACTCATGTACCCTGTGTGTGTGTGTGTGTGTGTGTGTATGTGTGTGTCTTACCACTCTAGTCTACTTGCGAGGAGCTGAAGGTTCATTTTCCTCAAGATGGCCAGAGTCATTTTCACAGAGCCCTCCTCCCCATATGCCTGCTTCATCTTAGAGGCAACCTCTGTGGCATCCCACTGCTCCAGCCGTCCTCTGGGAACGGGCTCTAACCCCTCCGCGGTCCCCTTCTCAGACAGGTACACCTTGAACCGCTTCAGCTGGTCAGACGCCAAATCATCCAGAGTTCTGAAGAGCAGGTCCAGAACAGGAACAGGAACACTGTCTGACATCATGGCTGACTGAAACAGACCAATGGAGGGATATAAGGGGACTAGACGGGGTACGCAGGTGCTGCATAGCATTCATCGGGTATTAAAAGGGTACGCAGGTGCTGCATAGCATTCATCGGGTATTAAAAGGGTACGCAGGTGCTGCATAGCATTCATCAGGTATTAAAAGGGTACGCAGGTGCTGCATAGTATTCATCGGGTATTAAAAGGGTACACAGGCGCTGCATAGTATTCATCGGGTATTAAAAGGGTACGCAGGTGCTGTACGATATTTATCAGGTCTAAACAGAGTGCTCCCTCATATCTGTGGTGAAAACCATTCTCTATAAAATGCATTATACTACAATATAAGCGTGGCACAGTGGATCAATATACCTCTTTCTGAAACGTACTAAAAAGATTTAATCTGATTAAAACCACCTGCATCAATCTGTGTTATGTGTAGCATCACTGTGTGCAGTGCCCCCCTGTGAATATGTAAAGGCTTGGCACTAAAGCAAGGTGAGTATGACCGCTGTGCTACGCTAATGAACGGCCTAATTCTTACACTGGTGCTGTGCTGTCCTGGGCTCGCGCTTGGTGGCCTGTAGTCCTCACTGCGGATCGTGACCCTCCGGATTGGCTCTGTGTGCTGAGTGCTGGTGACCTCCACATCAAAGCTCTGCTCTGGCTGCTGCATGTAAACCTCACAGAAGTTACCAACGGAGAGTGGAAATAGGTCTATCTCCTCAGGGTCGATCTCCGACGGGCACGACGTCCTCACACGAAAGGTGTCTCTCGGCCGGAGGGGTCGCACTCTGCTAGATTTCTTTATCTGCATCCCCATCCACTCCTTCTCCTTCCGGTGGATGGCCTGGATGTGGCCCTGGTCGCTGGGCACCAGGTAGATGCGGAGCTTCAGGGCAGCAGTGGTGCCGTCGTGGAAGAGCAGCAGCTCACAGTGGGCTTTGGGAGACAGCAGCTCCAGCAGGTAGTACACTGGCCCCAGCAGAGACAAGGAGGGCTGGAGAAGCCTGGCATGGCGTTGGGTCACCTCACACTTCTCCAGAGTCACTCCACTGTCACTTCCATGCAGCAGCCTCACGGCACCATGAGGGGCCTCCACCCCCCCCAAACACAGGAAATGAGGCAGGTGGATCTCCTCCAGCTCTCCTGACACGAGCTTGATGTCCATCAGAGGACCAGCTGGGCTACACTGCATGTGGGCCAGCTCTCCAGCAAAGACGTACCAGTCCATGAAGCGGTACTGCAGGGTGACTGGACCAGCACACGACCAGCGCAGACCGGACACAGAGCACTCATAGCTCCCTGCAGGAGAGCTCAGGCTGTAGGTTGAGACGCTCTTCTCTGTGGAGACCTCAGGCTCCACCAGGACCCAGTGGCTGCTGTCTGGAACTTCAGCACAGGATTCACAGCCCCTCTGTGTGTCATCCCTGCAGTGATCTTCCCTTTAAGATGAACACACACACACACACACACACAGCAGTTAAGAGATGTGGCATAATTGATTAGAATTTTGACCTTCAGCCAATAGTGCTCTATTAATTAACATAATTAATGAATAGTTTTCAGATTCAGCCAATAGTGCTCTACTAATTAATATGATTATGTAACAAACTTCAGTTAGACACACGCTACCTACTCCCCAGTCCACCTGACTTTCCCAGCATGCTTTGCTTCATTCTTACTATTCCAAACAAACAATTGAATGTAATGAATTGCAGGTGAATGAGTTTCCTTTTCAACGATGCATGTTTTGGACCACTTAAATAAGAAATTTGGCCACCAAAAATCCCAAATCAACATAATGTTGTGGCTACGCTATCTCCTTATAGCTGCTGCATTGGTGGATGCATGTGGTTCTTCATAATGTTGTGGCTACGCTATCCCCTTATAGCAGCTGCATTAGTGGATGCGTGTGGTTCTTAGAGACATAATGTTGTCGCTACGCTATCCCCTTATAGCAGCTGCATTAGTGGATGCATGTGGTTCTTCATAATGTTGTCGCTACGCTAGCCCCTTATAGCAGCTGCATGAGTAGATGCATGTTGTAGGAGCCATTTATAATATTTTGATTTGAAGATGCATCATGGTATTGTGCTACAAGAGCACTAGGCATTTGTATAATATTTATCTGACCTTTGATCTGATTTGACATTGACTCTTATTTTGACATTGTACAACGGAGCCAAGATGGCCGCCGGTCACCTTTGACCTTAAGAGTCAGAGCTATGTAGCAGTAGGGTAGAATTGTTTGAAGGACCTGGTGGTCATATAGCTCTTTACAAACTTAGAAACTTAGAGACTTAGAAACTTAGAACTTAAGAAACTTTAGAAACTTTAAAAGCTTCACAAACGTACTCACTTTGCCTTTGAGATATATTGCCATTCTGCTAACCCGGCCTGCTAACCCATCCTGCTAACCCATCCTGCTAACTCATCCTGCTAGCCCGGCCTGCTGTCTGCTTGCTTGCCTGCATTTCTGCCTGCCATCCATCCATCCATCCATCCATCCACCGTTCTTCTCAAAAGGTACACATTTATTTATTGGAAAGTTTGTCAAAGAAAACCACAAAGGTCTGTTTGGAAATTTGGAATTGGACATAACACATGTGGTTCTTCATAATGTTGTCGCTACGCTATCCCTCTTGTATAGCTTCAGGGCAGCAGTGGTGCTGTCGTGGAAGAGCAGCAGCTCACAGTGGGAGACAGCAGCTCCAGCAGGTAGTACACTGGCCCCAGCAGAGACAAGGAGGGCTGGAGAAGCCTGGCATGGCGTTGGGTCACCTCTTGTAGCAGCTGCATTAGTGGATGCATGTGGTTCTTAGAGACATAATGTTGTCGCTACGCTATCCCCTTATAGCAGCTGCATTAGTGAATGTGTGTGGTTCTTCATAATGTTGTGGCTACGCTATCCCCTTATAGCAGCTGCATTAGTGGATGCATGTGGTTCTTAGTGACATAATGTTGTCGCATTGTATTTATATGTGTGTGTGTGTGTGTGTTTGTATTTATAGGTGTGTGTGTGTATGTATAGGTGTGTGTGTGTGTGTGTGTGTATTTATAGGTGTGTGTGTGTATTTATAGGTGTGTGTGTGTGTGTATGTATGTGTGTGTATTTATAGATGTGTGTGTGTATATGGTCATTATGAAAAAGATCAACAAGGTAAATGGTGTGTCTATAGGAGGGTGTGTGTGTGTGTGTGTGTTATCCAGACTGACTTGGGAGTCTCCTGAGAGAGCCACTGGTCTCCTGTATGCTGCTGGATATTGTGTGCGTATGTATAAGTGTGTGTGTGTATTTGTGTGTGTGTATTCATAGGTGTCCCTGTTTGTGTATTTATATAGCCTGGGTGTGCCCATACTGCCTATGACGTTGCATTTTCATTTCGCGAGCAAGTCAGTCTGGCCAAGCTGCCTATCTACACCGTTTCTGCTCCGGCAGGAATATGGGGCCAATGAAAATCGAGCATTTCAAAATGGTAATGACGCAGTAGTTTGGCGATCGGAAATCTATCTCAGTCACTGTCAACATGGCAAACGTGGAGCAAACGCAACATTTCAATGCAGCTGTAGCTGCTGTTTTGGACGAATTCAAAGGGAAGTTCTCTCTGAAAATACAGCAAAGGGCAGTTGAATCATTTGTTGCGGGAAAAGACGTTTTCGCAATGCTACCGACCGGCTTCGGTAAAAGTTTAATTTATCAGTTAGCCCCGCTGGTAGCCAAGTCAATTGGGCTTTGCGAGAACGCTGTTGTGGTCATTTAGCCTTAGATCGCACTGATTCGTTTTTCGAATATTAATATTAAATGGCCAACACCAGCCACTCTCATGTTCACCTCAGAAGTCCGACTAAAATCATTTAACGCCATTTCTATATGATTACAGGCTACTACTACTTTACTTTTTGTTTGGATCAAGCAGTTTCTTTCGCTGGGTATACGTCAGAGGGCAGAGGGGTGTGACTGATTGAAGCTTCGTCCAGTAGCAAACAGAGGCATTTGAAAGAGGCGGGTTAAGCCAGCCTTCTGAGAAATGGTTTTACAACACAGCTTGGCCAGACCAATGCTTGCAGAGCATTGACAAGTCGCGATAGCCAGGCTAGTATTTATAGGTGTGTGTGTGTGTGTTATCCAGACTGACCTGTGAATGTGCAGGGAGATCAGCTGTGCTCCTGGATGCTGCTGGGTGTTTGTTGGGTGTGTGTATTTACAAGTGTGTGTGTGTGTTATCCAGACTGACTTGTGAGTGAGCTCTGCTGCATCTGAGGAGGGGGAGCTGCTAGTGGAGGCTACTGCTGCTGCTGCTGCTGGACTCTCCTTTCTCAAGATACGACCTTCACCCACTCTAGAATAGCAGAGATTCACACAGATGATACTTTATACAGGTTACAGAGGGGACAAATACTAACACTCTTCAGAAGATCAGAGAATCACACACACAAACACACACACAGTAGCTTATTTCTCATCATGTATCTCTCCCATCATTGGTGTAATGAAAGATGACAAACACACACAAACACACACACATACACACACACACACACACACACACACACACACACACACACACACACACACACACACACACTCACAAACACTAGTTTACTTCTCATGATGTGTATCCCTCCCATCACACACCCCAAACCCCATCACTGGCGCCCCCCACAGGTCTGTTGTTGTGTGTTAACACTCACACTAGTGTCTCCAGTTTGCACTGAGGATCCTTGAGGAGGTCTGAGAGATGCTGAACTCCTGCATCATGAAGCTGATTGCCACTGAGGTCCAGCTCCTTCAAACTGCAGGAGGTTGATCTGGCAGCTGATGCTAAAGCAGCACAACTTTTCTCTGTGAGGAAACAACCCCTCAGCCTGGGAGAAACATAATGACACACACACACACACACTCATTAGGGTAACACAGGGTGATGAATACCAAACACACACACTCACACACACACACACACACACGCACGCACACTCATTAGGGTAACACAGGGTGATGAATACCACACACACACAGACACACACACTCACACTCATTAGGGTAACACAGGGTGACGAAAACCACACACACACACTCCTTAGGGTAACACAGGGTGATGAATGCCACACACACACACCCACTCATTAGGGTAACACAGGGTGACGAATACCACACACACACACACTCTCACACACACACTCACACTCATTAGGGTAACACAGGGTGACGAATACCACACACACTCATTAGGGTAACAAAGGGTAATGAATACCACACACACACATTCATTAGTGTAACACAGGGTGATGAATACCACACACACACTCAGAGAGTGTCAAAAACACACACGCACACAAACAAATCAGTTTGTCATCATGTTTTACTCCAATCATTAGTGTAATGCAGTATAACACACACACAGACACACACACACAAACACTTAATGTAGTGTGACCTTTACACAGACCTACACTAACAAACATGCATGATTATTACACTCACTTATCTCTACTTGTACAACACACACACACTCACACACACACACACTCACACATACAGTAGTGCACTTCTCATCATGTATTTCTCCCATCACTTAACTTGACTTGAATTATCAGTGGGAAATACACACAAACACACACACACACACATGAATACATACATCACAGGTTCACACACACACACTCACACACAGTAGTTCACTTCTCATGATGTGCATCCCTCCCATCACACACCCCAACCCCCATCACTGGCGCCCCCCACAGGTCTGTTGTTGTGTGTTAACACTCACACTAGTGTCTCCAGTTTGCACTGAGGATCCTTGAGGAGGTCTGAGAGATGCTGAACTCCTGCATCATGAAGCTGATTGCCACTGAGGTCCAGCTTCTTCAAACTGCAGGAGGTTGATCTGGCAGCTGATGCTAAAGCAGCACAACTCTTCTCTGTGAGGGAACACCACTTCAGCCTGGGAGAAACATAATGACACATCTGATTATTACACACACTTACCTCTACACAAACAACACACACACACACTTACCTCTACACACACAACACACACACACACGTTCATATGACACATCTGATTATTAAACACACTTACCTCTACACACACACACTTGTTCTTTTGAAAACACACACACACACACACACCCCTACATACACAACACACACACTTCTTCACATGAACACACACATCTTTGTCTCACATACAAATACAAACACCAATACACACACACACCGTACCCCCCCCCCCCCCCCCTCTGTCACACACACACAAACACACACACACACATATTAGTGTAACAAAGGCTGACAAATACAAACACATACACAAACACACACACACTCATTAGGGTAACACAGGGTGATGAATACCACAAACACACACACACACTCATTAGGGTAACACAGGGTGACGAATACCACACACACACACTTACACACACACACTCATTAGGGTAACAAAGGGTGACGAATACCACACACACACACACACACACACTCATTAGGGTAACACAGGGTGATGAATACCACACACACACACACACACACACACACACTCACACACATTCATTAGTGTAACACAGGGTGATGAATACCACACACACACTCACACACACACACACACACACACACACACACACATTCATTAGTGTAACACAGGGTGATGAATACCACACACACACTCAGAGGGTGGCAAAAACACACACAAAAAATAATGAGATGACAAAACTCTGTCTCTCTCTCTCTTTCTCTCTCTCTCTATCCCTTACACACACACACACACACACACGCACAAACAAATCAGTTTGTCATCATGTTTCACTCCAATCATTACTGTAATGCAGTATAACACAAACACAGACACACACACACACACACTTAATGTAGTAACTAACAAACATACATGATTATTACACTCACTTATCTCTACATGTACAACACACACACACACACACACACACACACACACACACAGCAGTGCACTTTTCATCATGTATTTCTCCCATCACTTGACTTGACTTGAATTATCAGTGTATCCCCAGATGGGAAATACACACAAACACACATAAATACACATATCACAGGTTCACACACACACACACACACACACACACACACAGTAGTTCACTTCTCATGATGTGTACCCCTCCCATCACACCCCCCAAACCCCCTCACTGGTGCCCCCCACAGGTCTGTTGTTGTGTGTTAACACTCACTCTAGTGTCTCCAGTTTGCACTGAGGATCTTTGAGGAGGTCTGAGAGATGCTGAACTCCTGCATCATGAAACTGATTGTCACTGAGGTTCAGCTTCTTCAAACTGCAGGAGGTTGATCTGGCAGCTGATGCTAAAGCAGCACAACTCTTCTCTGTGAGGAAACAACCCCTCAGCCTGGGAGAAACATAATGACACATCTGATTATTACACACACAACACACACACACACACACACTTACTTACCTCTACACACACAACCCACACACCTCTTCACATGAACACACACACACACTTACCTCTACACACACACAACACACACACCCGTTCATATGACACATCTGATTATTACACACACTTACCTCAACACACAAAACACACACACATTCATATGACACATCTGATTATTACACACACTTACCTCTACACACACACACTTGTTCTTTTGAAAACACACACACACACTTACCCCTACATACACAACACACACACTTCTTTACATGAACACACCCATCTTTGTCTCACATACGAATACACACACCAATACACACACACACCCCGTACCCCCCCCCCCCCCCCTCTCACACACACAAACACACACACACATATTAGTGTAACAAAGGCTGAGAAATACAAACACATACACAAACACACACACACTCATTAGGGTAACACAGGGTGACGAATACCACACACACACACACACACACACACACACACACACACACACACATATTAGTGTAACAAAGGCTGACAAATAAAAACACACAAACACACACACACACTCATTAGGGTAACACAGGGTGACAAATACCACACACACACACACACATATTAGTGTAACAAAGGCTGACAAATAAAAACACACAAACACATACGCAAATACACACACTCATTAGTGTAACACAGGGTGATGAATACCACACACACACACTTATTAGGGTAACACAGGGTGACGAATACCACACACACACACACACACACACATATTAGTGTAACAAAGGCTGACAAATAAAAACACACACACACACACACACACACACACACATTCATTAGTGTAACACAGGGTGATGAATACCACACACACACACACACACACACACACACACACACACACACATTCATTAGTGTAACACAGGGTGATGAATACCACACACACGCACAGAGGGTGGCAAAAACACACACACACAATAATATGAGACGACAAAACTCTGCCTCTCTTTCTCTCTCTCCCTTACACACACACACACACTCATTAGGGTAACACAGGGTGATGAATACCACACACAACACCCACACACACACACACTTACCTCTACACACACAACACACACACCTCTTCACATGAACACACACACACACACACACACGTACCTCTACACACACAACACACACACCCGTTCATATGACACATCTGATTATTACACACACTTACCTCAACACACACAACACACACACATTCATATGACACATCTGATTATTACACACACTTACCTCTACACACACACACTTGTTCTTTTGAAAACACACACACACACTTACCTCTACATACACAACACACACACTTCTTTACATGAACACACACATCTTTGTCTCACATACAAATACAAACACCAATACACACACACACCGTACCCCCCCCCCCCCTCTCTCACACACACAAACACACACACACACATATTAGTGTAACAAAGGCTGACAAATAAAAACACACAAACACATATGCAAATACACACACTCATTAGGGTAACACAGGGTGACGAATACCACACACACACACACACACACACACACACACACATTCATTAGTGTAACACAGGGTGATGAATACCACACACACACACACACACACACACACACATTCACACAGGGTGATGAATACCACACACACACTCAGAGGGTGGCAAAAACACACACACAAAATAATATGAGATGACAAAACTCTGTCTCTCTTTCTCTCTCTCCCTTACACACACACACACACACACACACACACACACACTCATTAGGGTAACACAGGGTGACGAATACCACACACACACACACACACACACACTCATTAGGGTAACACAGGGTGATGAATACCACACACAACACACACACACACACACACTTACCTCTACACACACAACACACACACCTCTTCACATGAACACACACACACCCGTTCATATGACACATCTGATTATTACACACATTTACCTCAACACACACAACACACACACATTCATATGACACATCTGATTATTACACACACTTACCTCTACACACACACACTTGTTCTTTTGAAAACACACACACACACACTTACCCCTACATACACAACACACACACTTCTTCACATGAACACACACATCTTTGTCTCACATACAAATACAAACACCAATACACACACACACACCTTACCCCCCGACCCCCTCCTCTCTCACACACACAAACACACACACACATATTAGTGTAACAAAGGCTGAGAAATACAAACACATACACAAACACACACACACTCATTAGGGTAACACAGGGTGACAAATACCACACACACACACACACACACACACACACACTCATTAGGGTAACACAGGGTGACAAATACCACACACACACACACACACACACACACACACACACACACACACACACTCACACATATTAGTGTAACAAAGGCTGACAAATAAAAACACACACACACTCATTAGGGTAACACAGGGTGACAAATACCACACACACACACATATTAGTGTAACAAAGGCTGACAAATAAAAACACACAAACACATACGCAAATACACACACTCATTAGGGTAACACAGGGTGACGAATACCACACAAACACATACACACTCATTAGTGTAACACAGGGTGATGAATACCACACACACACACACACACACATTCATTAGTGTAACACAGGGTGATGAATACCACACACACACACACACATACACACACACACACACACACACATTCATTAGTGTAACACAGGGTGATGAATACCACACACACACTCAGAGGGTGGCAAAAACACACACACAAAACAATATGAGATGACAAAACTCTGTCTCTCTTTCTCTTTCTTTCTCTCTCTCTCCCTTACACACACACACACATTCATTAGGGTAACACAGGGTGACGAATAGGGCTGTTGAAATTAATCATATAATCGATGCATCGCGATGCAGACATGAACAATTAATAATCGTTTCAATAGCAGATCATAATCGATTATAATGTATTGTGATAACCTGTGTTAATTGTGTTCTGTTCTGCTGATATTCCTTATGTGTTTGTGCCTTTAAGGAAAGGGAGTTGAGTGTGTGTGTGCGCGCATGTGTGTGTGGGTGCGCGCGGGGTAAGAGGAAACGTTGCTGCACTGTTGTGCTGTAGTGTTTTGTGGAATAAACGTGAGTTGTGGCTAAACAGCAACTATGTTGTACCTTTTACAGTCATTTTTTCTCGCCATAAGTATTAAAAATAGCACCCGGTAACCCGTTTTGTCTATGGCAACCTGTGTCTTTGTCTCATCTAGGTGACCTATTCGTCGTCGTGTAGCATACATCACAACACAACACAACGGCGCCATAAAAATAAATATGTTGGGAACACCACCAACTTAAGAAACCCGTTAGCCGTCTCCATCCAGAGTTGTTAACAACACCGGTGTTATGCAGAGTTGTCCTACTTCTGTGAAATGTCCTACTGTAGTAAGAAATGACAGACATCTGCCGAGCTGTGCTACCTTGTCAGAAAATCCCACCATCCACTTTCAGTCACTGTACACTCGCTATTTTAATGTTTTTTTTTTTTTTGCAAGTGCGTTCAAACACAGAGAATGATGCCGTCGGAAATAAAACACAGATGTATAACGTTTTGACAATTGCAATTATCAAATTAGAATATGCTTCCACTGGTAACCCCCCCTCCCCCCCAAAAGGTGACGTAGAACAGCACACAACGCTACACGATGATAAAGCAGGCATTACATTAATGTCTCGCGTGCAATCTCTTGCTCGCTTGGTCTGGGTTCCGGGATATTCCGGGCATCCGGGAGCCACTATCGATATGCGGGAGACTCCCGGAACTTCCGGGAGACTTGGGATGTCTGAAGTAGGACCCTATGACAATTACATTTTCCTCGGCAGAGTATGCTTCCACAATTATATAGCAAATAGGACGTTTTGACAGTTCAAATGACCCTGTGGTGCTTCTACACTGATGTGCAGGTAGGATGTTCTGACAATTGATAAATTTTATCAAATCAAAGATGAAGGTAATATCTGACTGCTTGTGTTTGTTGATGAAATCAAAGCCATGTGAAGTAATATGTTGTGAATAATCGTGTAATGTAAAGCCATGTGAAGTAATATGTTGTGAATAATAGTAATGTGATGTGAATAATCGTGATGCATCCTGATGCATCGAGATATCGAATCGAAAACTTAATAATCGTAATCGAATCGAATCGTGAGATGAGTGAAGGTTCACACCACTAGTGACGAATACCACACACACACACACACACACACCCTCATTAGTGTAACACAGGGTGACGAATACCACACACACACACACACACACACTCATTAGGGTAACACAGGGTGATGAATACCACACACACACACTCACACACACACACACATTCATTAGTGTAACACAGGGTGATGAATACCACACACAGTGTTTTCCCCAGAAATAAAAAGAAGGGTTTAAATTTTGATGTAAATACGATGACGCGGTGGCACGGTAGCTAGGAGGATTGGTGGGCATGCACCCTGGGGAAAATTTTTTTTTCTAGAGCTAAAATGGTGCATTCTAGGAAGATCTGAAGATAAATTTTGGTCCCAGAAGGCTGGTGGAAACATAACACTTTTAATAAAATGTTGCATTTTTTGGCACAAATAGAACAAAAAACTCCTTGCACTTGGTGAGTTGAAAGAGCCAAAACTCCCAGGTGGGAAGGCTCATTCATTGTCACACAAGAAATACTGCAAGCACTATATAATGTCACATGAATTTGACTAGGCAGTCACTAAAATGTCTAAACTAAATGTTGAGCCTCTTGTTTTTCTGGGCCGCCCACTTGTCTGCTGCAGCCTCCAACCACTGAGTACTACACGGTATTAACATGTCAAGTACTTCGTCTGCTGCACGTGCGCACCGTCGCAAAAGGTGGGATTATCACCAATATCATGGCCACTCCTATGTACAACGTCACAGTACGTTCCTACTATCAGCTAAATATCTCCCTGTATGGCCACATGAAAGCTGAATTGGTACCACAGATCTTAGATTCTGCAGATAAACATAATTCAGTGTAGTGTAGTATTATCTAGAATGATGTCTGATGACAACAAATTCTTATTTCAGTGTTCCTGTAACAAGCTAACGAACTAGCTCATTGAAATGATTGGTAATGTGGTAATGCTAACAGTCATCGACTCACCTTGAATTTAACACGCTGCAATAACCTTACAACTTTATATTACTTTCTCCACTTCAGCTAATATCAGTATTAGTATCTAGGTGGGTGTTGGTGAGTAAAGTGGCAGCTTTCAGTTTAAAACATTATGTTAGCGTAGTTCGCTAGCGTTAGCGCGCTAACAGCCCCATACAGGCTGCAGCCTGGTCTGAAATGAAGCTAATTTTCTGGAAATCCAAACAGTAACAACGTACACTATTAGGCTTGAAATAATCACAAATAATTGCGGATTGTGACACTTTGTTAAAAAGAACCATCAACAAATCCAGAAAGAAGTAAGGACCAATTTATTAGTTAAATTCCACGAGTGTCCCATTCAATGAAACAGTCTTGACTCTGCTCTACATAAAGGAGGATTTGCTTTTCACGCTCTCTCTCACTCTCTTTCAGTAGTTCAGGCAATGGGTGAAAGAATCGCTTGCAAGGTGATAAAAGCATGAAAATTTGCAAAGGTGTTCATCAGGACCTTCTTATCAATTTCAGGGGTGGAGCCACTTGGCATTTGCATTTGTGTTTCGTCAAATGTTAATTTGTCTCGGTGTTTGCATTTGTGTTTCATCAAATGTTAATTTGTCTTGCTGTTTTGTAGATTTGCTTTCACATTTGCAAATGTGTTTTATGAAATGGTCATTTAGTTTTTTTTTTAATGTAAATGTATTCTAAATGTAATTTTGTTTTAAAACTTGTTAATGTATGTTGCACTACTGGGCCACCGTAGTGGACAGTTCTAGGCACATACACAAAAATAGGTATATACATATACATATAGCCAGAGATATAGGCCTACTAGCATTTGTTAGCCATTTCTTTAGCCTACTTCAGAAAAGATATGAAGAAGTCAAAACGTGATTATTTTTCACATAATTGCAATGATGTCGGTGGCTAGAATGACATGAAATGAGTCATTATCACACACATTACTAGTATATTACCTGTTAAAGCATTATTACATTGATTTTAGGACAAAGAGTCAAGATACAGATATCATAATATAGCACAAATGCCCACTAACTGCATCATTAGTGCTGGTTGCTAAGGACAAAGTTTGCCTAGCAACCGTTGCTATGCGACACTGAATTTTGAGTGGCTCCACCCCTGAAATTATTAAGTAGGTTGTTATGAACACCTGTGCAAATTTTCATGCTTTTATCACTTTGCGAGCGATTCTTCCACTATTTGACACCCATTGCCTGCACTACAGCAGCTAGATGATCCGATCGCATTCTGTACACTGTGGAGAAAGTTTTCTTGCTACATGAGCATGTCCCAAGGAGAGCGTTCTCCTTCCTTCTTGTGTAGCATTTACAGTCAAAGTCAGGCAGTTTTAGTAGCCCCGAGGTTTGCGTTAAAGATCTTAGATTCTACAATACTCTCTGATACAGCTGACTGCCGGAACAAAAACACTGCACACACACACTCAGACGGTGGCAAAAACACACACAAAAGAATATGAGATGACAAAACTCTGTCTCCCTCACTCTTTCTCTCTCTCTCTCTCTCCCTTACACACACACACACACACACACACACAAATCAGTTTGTCATCATGTTTCACTCCAATCATTAGTGTAATGCAGTAAAACACAAAGACAGACACACACACACTTAATGTAGTGTGACCTTTACACAGACCTACACTAACAAACATACATGATTATTACATGTACAACACACACACACACCCACACACACACTCTCACACACACTCTCACACACACACTCACACACACACACACACACACACACATAGCAGTGCACTTTTTTTATTTCTCCCATCACTTGACTTGACTTGGATTATCAGTGTTTCCCCAGATGGGAAATACACACAAACACACACACACATATCACAGGTTCACACCCACACACACAAACAGTAGTTCACTTCTCATGATGTGTACCCCTCCCAACACACACCCCAAACCCCCTCACTGGCGCCCCCACAGGTCTGTTGTTGTGTGTTAACACTCACACTAGTGTCTCCAGTTTGCACTGAGGATCCTTGAGGAGGTCTGAGAGATGCTGAATTCCTGCATCATGAAGCTGATTGTGACTGAGGTCCAGCTGCTTCAAACTGCAGGAGGTTGATCTGGCAGCTGATGCTAAAGCAGCACAATTCTTCTCTGTGAGGAAACAACCCCTCAGCCTGGGAGAAACATAATGACACATCTAATTATTACACACACTTACCTCTAAACACACAACACACACACACCTCTTCACATGAACACATGAACACACACACACACACACGTACCTCTACACACACAACACACACACCCGTTCATATGACACATCTGATTATTACACACACTTACCTCAACACACACAACACACACACATTCATATGACACATCTGATTATTACACACACTTACCTCTACACACACACACTTGTTCTTTTGAAAACATACACACACACTTACCCCTACATACACAACACACACACTTCTTCACATGAACACACACATCTTTGTCTCACATACGAATACACACACCAATACACACACACACCGTACCGCCCCCCCCCCCCTCTCTCACACACACAAACACACACACACACACATATTAGTGTAACAAAGGCTGACAAATACAAACACAAACACACACACACTCATTAGGGTAACACAGGGTGACGAATAGCACACACACACACTCATTAGGGTAACACAGGGTGACAAATACCACACACACACACACACACACACACACACACACACACACACACACACACCCAGATATTAGTGTAACAAAGGCTGACAAATAAAAACACACAAACACATACGCAAATACACACACTCATTAGGGTAACACAGGGTGATGAATACCACACACACACACTTATTAGGGTAACACAGGGTGACGAATACCACACACACACACACACACACACACTCATTAGGGTAACACAGGGTGACGAATACCACACACACACACACACTCATTAGGGTAACACAGGGTGATGAATACCACACACACACACACACACACACACACTCATTAGGGTAACACAGGGTGACGAATACCACACACACACACACACACATTCATTAGTGTAACACAGGGTGATGAATACCACACACACACACACACACACATTCATTAGTGTAACACAGGGTGATGAATACCACACACACACTCGGAGGGTGGCAAAAACACACCCACAAAATAATATGAGATGACAAAACTCTGTCTCTCTCTCCCTTTCTCTCCCTTTCTCTCTCTCCCTTACACACACACACACAAACAAATCAGTTTGTCATCATGTTTCACTCCAATCATTACTGTAATGCAGTATAACACAAACACAGACACACACACACACAAACACACACACACACTTAATGTAGTGTGACCTTTACACAGACCTACACTAACAAACATACATGATTATTACACTCACGTATCTCTACATGTACAACACAAACACACACACACACACACACACACACACACACACACACACACACACACACACACACACAGTAGTTCACTTCTCATGATGTGTATCCCTCCCATCACACACCCCAAACCCCCTCCCTGGCGCCCCCACAGGTCTGTTGTTGTGTGTTAACACTCACACTAGTGTCTCCAGTTTGCACTGAGGATCCTTGAGGAGGTCTGAGAGATGCTGAACTCCTGCATCATGAAGCTGATTGCCACTGAGGTCCAGCTTCTTCAAACTGCAGGAGGTTGATCTGGCAGCTGATGCTAAAGCAGCACAACTCTTCTCTGTGAGGGAACACCACTTCAGCCTGGGAGAAACATAATGACACATCTGATTATTACACACACTTACCTCTACACACACACACAACACACACGTTCATATGACAAATCTGATTATTTCACACACTTACCTCTACACACACACAAAACACACACGTTCATATGACACATCTGATTATTACACACACTTACCTCTACACCCACAACACACAAACTTCTTCACATGAACACACACATCTTTGTCTCACATAGAAATACACACACAAACACACACCGTACTCCCCCCCCCCCCCCCCCGCCCCACACACACACACACGAACACACACACAAACACACTCACACATATTAGTGTAACAGAGGCTGACAAATAAACAATAATACACTAACAAACATACATGATTATTACACTCACTTATCTCAACATGTACACACACACACACACACACACACACACACACATACACACACACATACACTCATTAGGGTAACACAGGGTGATGAATACCACACACACACACACACACACACACACACAGTAGTGCACTTTTCATCGTGTATTTCTCCCATCACTTGACTTGACTTGAATTATCAGTGTATCCCAGCATGGGAAATACACACAAACACAAACAAACACACACACACACACACAAATACATATATCACAGGTTCACACACACACACTCACACACAGTAGTTCACTTCTCATGATGTGTATCCCTCCCATCACACACCCCAAACCC
>CM050210.1:2670127-2680127 GCA_027475355.1 Coilia nasus | reverse complement strand
CAACAGAAGATCACTACAGATAAACATCACAGAATATGTATAATCTGTACATATAATATATGAGGAATATGTACAAGAAGACAATATGGGTATTGGCAAGGACTTTATGATACGATACATATCACGACACATTCATGATAAGATTCTATCACGATATATATAATATATATAATATATTGCAATATTCTACATAGTTCAGTGAAAATGTAAAAATAGAGCTGATTTAGCAGTTGCTATTTACAATGTGGATAGTCTTACATCTTATCAAAACTAAATTTAATCAACATAACTGAGTAACTGAATTTATTTTAATGTGGTTTTCATCTCATCTGGAGATAGCTGCCATTATAACCAAAATATTTACTGCCTTACACAAACTGAACCAGTGGACACATTTATGTCATATATGCAATGATATATGCAATATCATTACAGAATATCTATAAGGAACATAGATATCACCACAGTTTTGCTAAAACAATCCTACTAGATCCATAACGTGCTGGATTCGTGTTCATGTCTTGAGATAACATATTATTCACCATCTATCAGATGGGACTGAACATGTAGGTAGAGTTAACACACACAAATACTTTCTGCTAGTGGGGTTTCCTTCACTTACATACTGAGTGACTGACACTTTCAAACACAAATGAAAGCTAAATATACTGTATATAAACAGAATCATTAACACAAAAACTATGGCATCTTGCAGACAGAAAATAAACTTATGAAACAGGTTTGTGGAAAAAAAATGGTGGCTACCTTGTATCGAAATGTTATTTGTTTGGCACTTTTTCACTTGGATTTTAACAAATGAGATGGGAAATAAACAGTGTACTATCTAAATACTCCACCACCTTAACTATTTATAGTGATTAATTTGCTGTCTGTTAGCCAACTAGCTTGCGTAAGCTAGTTTCACGTTCTTGTTACATAATGTTATGTTGTCATTTTAGCTGTCTTAAAATCCTGTTCCAAACCAACATTTACAGAAGTTGCCTTCACCCCGTAGTCATATCTAATCAGGCACCTCTCTGTTTAGGCAGGAAGTCATCGGGGCAGAGACTGACCTGTCAGAGGCACATATGGTCATGCCCACTCGGTAGGCTCCGCCCCTTTTCTCCTTCCCATCTGGATCAGACTTCATCACATCTGGAAACACACACACACACACACGCACACACACCACAGACAAGCATGCAAACACAGAAAACATCACACTGATTTTTTTTATGAAACAGACAATCCTAAACCTCTTTATACGGTCAGAGGTGCGACAGGCAGTGATGCCAAGCAGGCAGGTCCACCCACCTGTGCTTCATACTACATGCAGCAAGCACTGTCTGAAACACTCGTTTAAACTGACACACAAAGATGACACCTAGTAACACACATGATTTAAGCCTGTTTCTAAAAGTCAGTCATATGAGCAAGGACAACATCCAAAGATGTAGCCTATTATTACTACATAGAAGATGATACTTGTAGGTGCATGCCAGCAACTGTAACACTTAAAGTACAAATCAGAGTGAATGTAGACTTACGGGTGACAGGAGTGTGAAGTGTTTTTTTGTGACAGGGCCTTGAACGCCCTGCCTGTTCTTCCTCCTCCTCCTCCTCCCCCTCACTCTTTCTCCACTTCCTTTTACTCATGTTTTCGTTCCTTCCGTATCTTTCTCCCGCTCTACGTCTGCCTCTGGCTGGCTATAACTGAAAGAAGTCGATTGAAAGGAATCCACTAAGATTTATTACAGACAAATAACAATCTGGGTTCACTACACATGTAAGGGAAAAGCCTAGTGTGTTTACCAAACACTATACTTAATGCCTTATTTACAGTAGGCTATTTCCGTATTTACACAAACTGCATTTATAACAAGACCTCTTAAGTCAATTATTAGCCTACATATATATTTTAAGTAGGCTAGCCTACGACAATATGACGCTGTGGAAAACAGGATTTGTGATGTCTGCAATATAACAACTTGCAATAATCAGAGTTATTTGAATCTGAAGGAGTTAATTGAAGTTGTCTGAACGTGCATAGGCGGGAAAGCGACTCCTACAGTTTACCCTCATTTCGGCTATAGCCTACTCTCTGGGTTCGTGCTGTGTGTGCTTTTTAATAAATTAAATATATCTTATGATATATCACGGGATATCCCGTATATACAAAAGGCTACGTCTTTGTTCAGGATGCAGTCTTATCCGACCCCGGAAATTTGCAAGTGTATGTTACAAAAACACAACTACCAGACCCCTTACCTGTTAACGTCTATTGAACGTTTTTGCCTACGATGGAGTTTGTATCCGTGTGCAGATGCCCGCAGATTCCTCACTAATCAGCGGGGAGGAACCTTAATAGGGTCACCTTTCTCTCCGTGCGGCCAAAGTACAGATAGAAGTACCAACATCCGAGTTCCGCGAAGCGGTAGACAACCGAGAAGGTATGACGAGAAAAAAATCAGCACTGTAACTCCTTGCTTTGAATACAACCACGACAGTCCATATTTTAGGCTACGTGATGTGAAGGTAAGGTTAATATCCTACTTTTATCGGAGTTTGTCGAGGACGACCTGTAAGCAGGTGCACAACTTTCACTTTTGGAGCACTACGGCCAGTACTTCCTTATCAGTATGTGTTTTGCCAGTTCGCCCTCTGCTGGAACACCTACGAAAAATCATTCTGGCAAAATAATACCATCAGCTGAGGCTGTGAGGTTGAAAGGTTTTCTACTTGATATAATTGCAGTTTTGCACAGTACATTTTCCTACAGTAGCATTATGCATTATTCTGAAATGTGTTAGCAGCTTATAAAAGCGACCCCCCCCCCCCCACACACACACAGACCTCACACACAGGACAATGTACAGGAGGAAATGAGATATGTCTATCTTTCTGTGATATCTACTGCACTGTCTATCTATTGCACTGTCTGATATTGGATGTAGAGTAGAATAGAATAAAATAGAATAGAACAGAAAAGAACAGAATAGAATAAAATAGAATAGAACAGAAAAGAACAGAATAGAATAAATTAGAAGAGAAGAGAAGAGAAGAGAAGAGAAGAGAAGAGAAGAGAAGAGAAGAGAAGAGAACACACTTTATTGCCACCTGTACAGGGACATTGAAAGAAAGCCCTTCTCCATTGCAGACATGTAAGAAGAATATTTACAACATAGAATAAACAGTAGTGCAAAACAAGATAAAGTGTCGTACAAAATGTCATATCATGTCAAAGGTGCTCATATCGCCAGCTGTGGCTCATTTTTGGACCTACGACCTTATAGGGTGTGTCAACGCTCACTAATAAGATACACACACACACACACACACACACACATGACGGCACGCACACACACACAGACATGACCGTGCGCCACACACACACCCTCACTATTAAGATTCACTCTGTCACACACACACTCACACTCTCACACACACACACACACACACACACACACACACACACACACACACACACACACACACACACACACACACACACACACACAGGACCTTATAGGGTGTCAGCCCTCACTGTGTCTTCCACTGAGGAAAGTCATATACTGAAGCATCTGCACTTTAGCACTTGTCTTTTGTTTGCAAAGCTCCCACATATTCATATGTAATCTACACGTTGAACATGTTTGTCACTGCTAATATTGCTAATAATGTATTTAGCTTATTTCAACTGTGATTGTTTGTGTAAGTGCAGTGGTGGACAGCAGGTGGCGGTAGAGAGCCATAATGCTTAATCAGGTATTGGAGCCCTATGGAAGACACAAGTGTTACACACAAATCAACAGTTGATGAAACCTGATTCTCAAGCAACAAAACATCTGGCCAGTTCTTCACAACTGCAAGCACACCTTTCAGATTCAGTTTCTGCAAAATGCAAAACACGCGTTACTGCTTTATTTAGTCAATGGGAATATTGCATATTAATAAACGCTAAGTTAAAACACATAAAGCTTTGGATAAAAGCGTCTGCTAAGTGTAATGTAATGTAATGTAATGTAATAAAGAGTGAAGGCCTAGAAGAAGAAGACAAAGACCAAACCTCAGACTGAGAATCTTTAATGGTGTTATAGAACAGCACAACAATACTGTCATTCATGACTTTCAGAGCCAAGAAGAGCAATGAGAAAATATATAAGTAGGCTATAAGGAGTAATTTTTTATGTAAAAAACAGTAAACAGTACAGTACTGGAGCCCTGGGCTCAGACACGTAACCAACACAGGGTGTGAGTTCCCCCTCCATAACTGGGGGGTGCTACCTTTTATGGGGGTACTACTTTAAACATTTTACATTAATTACATTAAAATGTCGGTATCCCCCAACCCTATTTTTGTGCCTTTGGGGGGGAACTAGGAGTCTTAGTAGGAGATATGTAGCAGGACAGTCCCAAACTAGGAGTCTTAGTAGGAGATATGTAGCAGGACTGTACCAAACTAGGAGTCTTAGTAGGAGATATGTAGCAGGACTGTACCAAACTAGGAGTCTTAGTAGGAGAGATGTAGCAGGACAGTACCAAACTAGGAGTCTTAGTAGGAGATATGTAGCAGGACAGTACCAAACTAAGAGTCTTAGTAGGAGATATGTAGCAGGACTGTCTCAAACTAAGAGTCTTAGGAGTGATGTAGCAGGACAGTCCCAAACTAGGAGTCTTAGTAGGAGATATGTAGCAGGACAGTACCAAACTAGGAGTCTTAGTAGGAGATATGTAGCAGGACTGTACCAAACTAGGAGTCTTAGTAGGAGATATGTAGCAGGACAGTACCAAACTAGGAGTCTTAGTAGGAGATATGTAGCAGGACAGTACCAAACTAGGAGTCTTAGTAGGAGAGATGTAGTGCAGTATGCTAGTACCAAACTAAAAGCTTTTTTATCTCCTATTTATTACTTTTATTACTATCTCATAATGTTCATCTCTGTGTCTCATAATTTGGACTTTTTATTTTATACTTATGCCCATCTCTTAATTTAGACTTTCTTTAATCTAATACTTTGACTCAACATGTATATTTTTAACAGCACTGCCAAGCAAAGGCACCGCTGCAGGAAGATGGATAACATTTTAGCAGTGGCTGTGGTGAATGAAAAAATTATATACAAAACTAAAGCGTCAACAACATATTTGTTACATTTATTTTCTCTTAGAAGACCATAATACTTTGTGAAATGCAAAAACATTAAAATATTTAACTTTTGTTAAGTTTATGACTTAAATCCACAACTGCAGAATTAATAAAAATGCAGTAACCATTTATTTCACACAAGGATGTAAGCATTTGGCACAAACATCAAAAGGATTGGCATTAATTACAAGGTCATGTTATGATTAAAGTTTATGTTGATTTAAGAAAACAATGGGAAGTAATTTATTAAAATCAACACGAGTAGAATGCAATAAAATATGGAATATGAAAGGCATGACGTGTAATGTCTGTGGAAGTCACTACTTCCTGTCATGGACTCCCTCGTCTAAATAAGACAGCTGGATGACACAGCACAACTAAGGAGTGTGAATCTTCAAAAGGGCGTGAGTGTAAAGTTTACACACTGAATTTTAGCACTCTTCTGCTCGCTCACACACACACACACACACACACAGGTGGTCATAGGTGCAGGTCCTGGTAAAGGAGTGGGTGTCTCTCTCTCTTTCTCTCTCTCTCTCTCTCACACACACACATACACACACACATACACACACAGGTGATCACAGGTGCAGGTCCTGGCAAAGGTGCGGGTCCAGTTGTTGCAGCAGGTCCAGCACGATGCAACAGGCTCTCTGTCCCTTCTTGAGCACCATGTCCACCAGGCAGCTCACCTGGTCCTGCCGCACCTGGTTCCTCTCCAGAACCTCAGCGGCCTCCCTGCTGCTCAGCACAGGAGGATTCTGGGCCTGGAGGCGGTCCAGTATGTCCTTCAGAACAGCGCTGGAGACTCGGTTTATGAGATCGGGCCGGACGCTGGACAGCAGCTTGGGTCAGAAGAGAAAGACGAGCTGTTATCAGACATGACCTTGCTCTCACACACACACACACACACACACACACACACACACACACACACACACACACACACACATGTGGTCACAGGTGCAGGTCCTGGAAAAACGAGCTGTTATCAGACATGACCATGATCGTTATCAGATGACATAATGTGATTCTGGTTAGAGATTGTGTTTGGTACATACATTCTACAGTAGGGGGAATACACTATTAGGAGGTGGATAAGCTCTGTTGGGAAATGGATTTTTCTGAACATTGACAGGTGGATAAACTGTTTACTTGCGCTCATCCTCCACTGCATCCCTGTGGGCAACATTAGACTCGTGTCTGCTTTTGTTGGGTCACTTTTGTGTTACTGCTTTTTGTGTTCACTTACCAGCTAATTTACTGTTGTGACCTTTTGTGTGGGTTGTCACTCCACAGATAGGTGGATCTTTGTGTAGTAGATTTTAGTGCTCCCAATTTTGTCAGGTCGCTTTGTGTGTTATTTCCTACATCTTACCGGAACTTTTGCATGTGGTTTAAGGCCACATGGTGTCCATTTTGTCGTGGTAGTGACATCACTTTTGTCAGGTCTTTGTGTGTTGCTGTAGGTGTATGGCAACTATGTAGCATGTCTACTTGTTTCGGCCCTTTTGGTTGTGGCTGTTTAACTCCACTTTTGTGTTGGTCACCTTTTGTATGTTACTGTGTTGGTGTGGGAATGTGGCAATTTGTCTCGGTGGTAGCCATTTTGTTTAGTGGGAGTGGCACTCACTTGCATGGCTACCTGTTTGGCTGCCCAGCATTTCAACCTTGTGGCAGCACCTTAATTGGCCCTTTGTGTTAATTCTTTGTTTTACTACCTTGACCCATATTAACACCTGTGTCAGCAGCAGTCTCAAGTTTGTTTGTTTTTTTCTTTTGTAACATTTGATGTCTTTATTTGGAGGCTTTTGGTGTGGACTGCTGGCTGTTGCCTATCAGCTTGGGATTGTTTGTGTTATGATGTGGACTTTGTGTTGTGCCTTAGTCTTATGTGTTAACTTAATAAATCCCCCTGGTTGGGTTATATTTTAAAGGTGTTTTTGTCTATCACTTGGGTCAATGGTAAGTTTGTTGTTAGCCCCAGTAGGGCCATCCAATAGTGGGGCGTAACAAGCCTGTGTCTGTGTGTGTGTGTTTCCAGTTTTCTATTTCCCAATGCTGTTTGTCCCTCTGCGTCTCCCATCTACCTGCTCAGGAGTTCCATGTCACTAGGCGCATTTTACTTGACCTAGACGTTTGCATCCATTTGCATCCGTTTGCAGTCTGACGCTGAAAATGTTGCATTGTGGTTAGAAATTGTGTCCGACATGCCCGAAATGTGTGAGGTTGTCACGATGCGACAATTGTGAACACGTTGTGAACAATTGCGACCATGACACATGACCCGAAAACTCGCGGGACCATGACGCTTACAGACAAATCGTACAGACCTTTGCAGTTGCCTCCACACAACTGCAAGCGGCTAGCTAACGCCTCCTCGGTGACGCTACTTTGCCGTGGTTGGTTAAAAGTTCACTGACGTCTGTGCTAGGCTTGTCCCGATCCAATATCGGCATCGGATTGGCCGCCGATATTAGCAAAAAAATGCGGATCGGTATCGGCGCGGCGACACGGAAAAAAATCCGATCCGTTAAAAAAAAAAAGTCCGGGTTTTCCAGCGCACCTACTCAGAAAACCATTCCAGTTTTTTGCTGTGGTTTCGCTAAGATCCGGTCCGCATTTTCCAGCACACCAGCATCAGCGTCTCCCAGTTTGTAGATAGAGATGGAGCAAAAAGTGTGGAGGAGATTGGGGAGTAGAGGGCATTTTTGTTTTTAAATAGTTATAATAGATATTATTTGCACTGGTTTTTAAAGCCTTGGTTTACACCTGCTCAAGAGCAGAGTACTGATGCTGAGTTAATAGACTATTTTACACAGAGGTTATTTGTTTGTTTTGCTTTTTTGAGTTAATAGACTATTTTACACTCAGGTTATTTGTGTGTTTTTCTTTTTTTTCCATACAGTTTACAGTCTGATTTGCACTTTTACTGACCACTGATGCCATCCCTGTTTGTTATTTTTAATGTTGTCTATTTTCTGTTTATCCCTGAATAAACAGGTCAGTTTCTTGTTACCAACCATTGTGTATTCAAACTCACTTAAGTCAGCTGGCTAGTTGTTATCAAGAGTACTAAAACCCTTTTCAATGAGTCTAATAACTAAGTAAGAAGGCTAAATAACTTTAATACATGCTCGGTTGGATAGGCCGGTATCGGTATCGGCCACCAGTATCGGTATCGGCTCGGAAGTGCAAATACAATATCGGTATCGGATCGGAAGTGCAAAAAGCTGGATCGGGACATCCCTAGTCTGTGCAGGTGCATTGTCCGGTGCTCCCCGACTGAACTTGTCATCTAAAGTGTACGTTATTTTACTCCAAATTGAAGATATATCTCTTCTCTCTATTTTTACCTTGTTCTGACGGTTTATCTGACGCTGTCAAGCCCGGCCCATTATTTATTTAATTATTGATCCCATTTCTATTTCATTGTCCGTGTTATATACCTACTTATGGCCTTTGTTTTATGGTTTTGCTGTCTTAGTTTTCATGTTTGTGTTGTGGAGCACACTTGGGTCAATGGTAAGTTTGTTGTTCGCCACAGTAGGGCCATCCAATAGTGGAGCGTAACAAGCCTGTGTCTGTGTGTGTGTGTTTCCTGTTTTCTATTTCCCAGTGCTGTTTGTCCCTCTGCGTCTCCCATCTACCTGCTCAGGAGTTCCATGTCACTGACTTGATTAGGAGCACCTGGTCAGGTGATCAAAACTTAAAAACCCCCTGCTTCCTGCTGTCTGGGCGTCTCCTGCTACTTTGGTGCTCTTGCTGGTTTCAGTTTTAAACTCTAAAACATGGGAGAGGAAGCTGCTAAAACTCCTCTTACATGAGTTACGCAAATATGAAATAAATATGTTTTAACCTGCAGTGTTACATATTGACAAGTTGTTTATCAGATTTTAAAATGCAAACTGCACCTAAAATTCATTTAGCTTTTACACTCCCTCATGGAAGTGGTGAAAAAACATTCTCTATAAAAATGCATTATAATATACTACAATATAAGCGTGGCACAGTGGATCAATATACCTCCTAAATCTACTTCAACTGACTAAAACTACCTGCATTACTGTGTAGCATTACTGTGCGCAGTGCAACCCTGGTGAATATGTAAAGGCTTGGCACTAAAGCAAGGTGAGTATGACCGCTGTGCTACGCTAATGAACGGCCTAATTCTTACACTAGTGCTGTGCTGCCCTGGGCTCGCGCTGGGTGGCCTGTAGTCCTCACTGCGGATCGTGACCGTCCGGATTGGCTCTGTGTGCTGAGTGCTGGTGACCTCCACATCAAAGCTCTGCTCTGGCTGCTGCATGTAAACCTCACAGAAGTTACCAACGGAGAGTGGAAATAGGTCTATCTCCTCAGGGTCGATCTCCGACGGGCACGACGTCCTCACGCGAAAGGTGTCTCTCGGCCGGAGGGGTCGCACTCTGCTAGATTTCTTTATCTGCATCCCCATCCACTCCTTCTCCTTCCGGTGGATGGCCTGGATGTGGCCCTGGTCGCTGGGCACCAGGTAGATGCGGAGCTTCAGGGCAGCAGTGGTGCCGTCGTGGAAGAGCAGCAGCTCACAGTGGGCTTTGGGAGACAGCAGCTCCAGCAGGTAGTACACTGGCCCCAGCAGAGACAAGGAGGGCTGGAGAAGCCTGGCATGGCGTTGGGTCACCTCACACTTCTCCAGAGTCACTCCACTGTCACTTCCATGCAGCAGCCTCACGGCACCATGAGGGGCCTCCACCCCCCCCAAACACAGGAAATGAGGCAGGTGGATCTCCTCCAGCTCTCCTGACACGAGCTTGATGTCCATCAGAGGACCAGCTGGGCTACACTGCATGTGGGCCAGCTCTCCAGCAAAGA
>CM050210.1:2655127-2665127 GCA_027475355.1 Coilia nasus | reverse complement strand
GTGTGACCTTTACACAGACCTACACTAACAAACATGCATGATTATTACACTCACTTATCTCTACCTGTACAACACACACACACTCACACACACACACACTCACACATACAGTAGTGCACTTCTCATCATGTATTTCTCCCATCACTTAACTTGACTTGAATTATCAGTGGGAAATACACACAAACACACACACACACACATGAATACATACATCACAGGTTCACACACACACACTCACACACAGTAGTTCACTTCTCATGATGTGCATCCCTCCCATCACACACCCCAACCCCCATCACTGGCGCCCCCCACAGGTCTGTTGTTGTGTGTTAACACTCACACTAGTGTCTCCAGTTTGCACTGAGGATCCTTGAGGAGGTCTGAGAGATGCTGAACTCCTGCATCATGAAGCTGATTGCCACTGAGGTCCAGCTTCTTCAAACTGCAGGAGGTTGATCTGGCAGCTGATGCTAAAGCAGCACAACTCTTCTCTGTGAGGGAACACCACTTCAGCCTGGGAGAAACATAATGACACATCTGATTATTACACACACTTACCTCTACACAAACAACACACACACACACTTACCTCTACACACACAACACACACACACACGTTCATATGACACATCTGATTATTAAACACACTTACCTCTACACACACACACTTGTTCTTTTGAAAACACACACACACACACACACACACACACCCCTACATACACAACACACACACTTCTTCACATGAACACACACATCTTTGTCTCACATACAAATACAAACACCAATACACACACACACCGTACCCCCCCCCCCCCCCCCCCTCTGTCACACACACACAAACACACACACACACATATTAGTGTAACAAAGGCTGACAAATACAAACACATACACAAACACACACACACTCATTAGGGTAACACAGGGTGACGAATACCACACACACACACACACACTCATTAGGGTAACACAGGGTGATGAATACCACAAACACACACACACACTCATTAGGGTAACACAGGGTGACGAATACCACACACACACACTTACACACACACACTCATTAGGGTAACAAAGGGTGACGAATACCACACACACACACACACACACACTCATTAGGGTAACACAGGGTGATGAATACCACACACACACACACACACACACACACACTCACACACATTCATTAGTGTAACACAGGGTGATGAATACCACACACACACTCACACACACACACACACACACACACACACATTCATTAGTGTAACACAGGGTGATGAATACCACACACACACTCAGAGGGTGGCAAAAACACACACAAAAAATAATGAGATGACAAAACTCTGTCTCTCTCTCTCTTTCTCTCTCTCTCTATCCCTTACACACACACACACACACACACGCACAAACAAATCAGTTTGTCATCATGTTTCACTCCAATCATTACTGTAATGCAGTATAACACAAACACAGACACACACACACACACACTTAATGTAGTAACTAACAAACATACATGATTATTACACTCACTTATCTCTACATGTACAACACACACACACACACACACACACACACACACACACACACACACACACACACACACACACAGCAGTGCACTTTTCATCATGTATTTCTCCCATCACTTGACTTGACTTGAATTATCAGTGTATCCCCAGATGGGAAATACACACAAACACACATAAATACACATATCACAGGTTCACACACACACACACACACACACACACACACACACAGTAGTTCACTTCTCATGATGTGTACCCCTCCCATCACACCCCCCAAACCCCCTCACTGGTGCCCCCCACAGGTCTGTTGTTGTGTGTTAACACTCACTCTAGTGTCTCCAGTTTGCACTGAGGATCTTTGAGGAGGTCTGAGAGATGCTGAACTCCTGCATCATGAAACTGATTGTCACTGAGGTTCAGCTTCTTCAAACTGCAGGAGGTTGATCTGGCAGCTGATGCTAAAGCAGCACAACTCTTCTCTGTGAGGAAACAACCCCTCAGCCTGGGAGAAACATAATGACACATCTGATTATTACACACACAACACACACACACACACACACTTACTTACCTCTACACACACAACCCACACACCTCTTCACATGAACACACACACACACTTACCTCTACACACACACAACACACACACCCGTTCATATGACACATCTGATTATTACACACACTTACCTCAACACACACAACACACACACATTCATATGACACATCTGATTATTACACACACTTACCTCTACACACACACACTTGTTCTTTTGAAAACACACACACACACTTACCTCTACATACACAACACACACACTTCTTTACATGAACACACACATCTTTGTCTCACATACAAATACAAACACCAATACACACACACACCGTACCCCCCCCCCCCCCCCCCTCTCTCACACACACAAACACACACACACACATATTAGTGTAACAAAGGCTGACAAATAAAAACACACAAACACATATGCAAATACACACACTCATTAGGGTAACACAGGGTGACGAATACCACACACACACACACACACACACACATTCATTAGTGTAACACAGGGTGATGAATACCACACACACACACACACACACACACACACATTCACACAGGGTGATGAATACCACACACACACTCAGAGGGTGGCAAAAACACACACACAAAATAATATGAGATGACAAAACTCTGTCTCTCTTTCTCTCTCTCCCTTACACACACACACACACACACACACACACACACTCATTAGGGTAACACAGGGTGACGAATACCACACACACACACACACACACACACACACACACACTCATTAGGGTAACACAGGGTGATGAATACCACACACAACACACACACACACACACACTTACCTCTACACACACAACACACACACCTCTTCACATGAACACACACACACCCGTTCATATGACACATCTGATTATTACACACATTTACCTCAACACACACAACACACACACATTCATATGACACATCTGATTATTACACACACTTACCTCTACACACACACACTTGTTCTTTTGAAAACACACACACACACACTTACCCCTACATACACAACACACACACTTCTTCACATGAACACACACATCTTTGTCTCACATACAAATACAAACACCAATACACACACACACCTTACCCCCCGACCCCCTCCTCTCTCACACACACAAACACACACACACATATTAGTGTAACAAAGGCTGAGAAATACAAACACATACACAAACACACACACACTCATTAGGGTAACACAGGGTGACAAATACCACACACACACACACACACACACACACACACACTCATTAGGGTAACACAGGGTGACAAATACCACACACACACACACACACACACACACACACACACACACACTCACACATATTAGTGTAACAAAGGCTGACAAATAAAAACACACACACACTCATTAGGGTAACACAGGGTGACAAATACCACACACACACACATATTAGTGTAACAAAGGCTGACAAATAAAAACACACAAACACATACGCAAATACACACACTCATTAGGGTAACACAGGGTGACGAATACCACACAAACACATACACACTCATTAGTGTAACACAGGGTGATGAATACCACACACACACACACACACACATTCATTAGTGTAACACAGGGTGATGAATACCACACACACACACACACATACACACACACACACACACACACATTCATTAGTGTAACACAGGGTGATGAATACCACACACACACTCAGAGGGTGGCAAAAACACACACACAAAACAATATGAGATGACAAAACTCTGTCTCTCTTTCTCTTTCTTTCTCTCTCTCTCCCTTACACACACACACACATTCATTAGGGTAACACAGGGTGACGAATAGGGCTGTTGAAATTAATCATATAATCGATGCATCGCGATGCAGACATGAACAATTAATAATCGTTTCAATAGCAGATCATAATCGATTATAATGTATTGTGATAACCTGTGTTAATTGTGTTCTGTTCTGCTGATATTCCTTATGTGTTTGTGCCTTTAAGGAAAGGGAGTTGAGTGTGTGTGTGCGCGCATGTGTGTGTGGGTGCGCGCGGGGTAAGAGGAAACGTTGCTGCACTGTTGTGCTGTAGTGTTTTGTGGAATAAACGTGAGTTGTGGCTAAACAGCAACTATGTTGTACCTTTTACAGTCATTTTTTCTCGCCATAAGTATTAAAAATAGCACCCGGTAACCCGTTTTGTCTATGGCAACCTGTGTCTTTGTCTCATCTAGGTGACCTATTCGTCGTCGTGTAGCATACATCACAACACAACACAACGGCGCCATAAAAATAAATATGTTGGGAACACCACCAACTTAAGAAACCCGTTAGCCGTCTCCATCCAGAGTTGTTAACAACACCGGTGTTATGCAGAGTTGTCCTACTTCTGTGAAATGTCCTACTGTAGTAAGAAATGACAGACATCTGCCGAGCTGTGCTACCTTGTCAGAAAATCCCACCATCCACTTTCAGTCACTGTACACTCGCTATTTTAATGTTTTTTTTTTTTTTGCAAGTGCGTTCAAACACAGAGAATGATGCCGTCGGAAATAAAACACAGATGTATAACGTTTTGACAATTGCAATTATCAAATTAGAATATGCTTCCACTGGTAACCCCCCCTCCCCCCCAAAAGGTGACGTAGAACAGCACACAACGCTACACGATGATAAAGCAGGCATTACATTAATGTCTCGCGTGCAATCTCTTGCTCGCTTGGTCTGGGTTCCGGGATATTCCGGGCATCCGGGAGCCACTATCGATATGCGGGAGACTCCCGGAACTTCCGGGAGACTTGGGATGTCTGAAGTAGGACCCTATGACAATTACATTTTCCTCGGCAGAGTATGCTTCCACAATTATATAGCAAATAGGACGTTTTGACAGTTCAAATGACCCTGTGGTGCTTCTACACTGATGTGCAGGTAGGATGTTCTGACAATTGATAAATTTTATCAAATCAAAGATGAAGGTAATATCTGACTGCTTGTGTTTGTTGATGAAATCAAAGCCATGTGAAGTAATATGTTGTGAATAATCGTGTAATGTAAAGCCATGTGAAGTAATATGTTGTGAATAATAGTAATGTGATGTGAATAATCGTGATGCATCCTGATGCATCGAGATATCGAATCGAAAACTTAATAATCGTAATCGAATCGAATCGTGAGATGAGTGAAGGTTCACACCACTAGTGACGAATACCACACACACACACACACACACACCCTCATTAGTGTAACACAGGGTGACGAATACCACACACACACACACACACACACTCATTAGGGTAACACAGGGTGATGAATACCACACACACACACTCACACACACACACACATTCATTAGTGTAACACAGGGTGATGAATACCACACACAGTGTTTTCCCCAGAAATAAAAAGAAGGGTTTAAATTTTGATGTAAATACGATGACGCGGTGGCACGGTAGCTAGGAGGATTGGTGGGCATGCACCCTGGGGAAAATTTTTTTTTCTAGAGCTAAAATGGTGCATTCTAGGAAGATCTGAAGATAAATTTTGGTCCCAGAAGGCTGGTGGAAACATAACACTTTTAATAAAATGTTGCATTTTTTGGCACAAATAGAACAAAAAACTCCTTGCACTTGGTGAGTTGAAAGAGCCAAAACTCCCAGGTGGGAAGGCTCATTCATTGTCACACAAGAAATACTGCAAGCACTATATAATGTCACATGAATTTGACTAGGCAGTCACTAAAATGTCTAAACTAAATGTTGAGCCTCTTGTTTTTCTGGGCCGCCCACTTGTCTGCTGCAGCCTCCAACCACTGAGTACTACACGGTATTAACATGTCAAGTACTTCGTCTGCTGCACGTGCGCACCGTCGCAAAAGGTGGGATTATCACCAATATCATGGCCACTCCTATGTACAACGTCACAGTACGTTCCTACTATCAGCTAAATATCTCCCTGTATGGCCACATGAAAGCTGAATTGGTACCACAGATCTTAGATTCTGCAGATAAACATAATTCAGTGTAGTGTAGTATTATCTAGAATGATGTCTGATGACAACAAATTCTTATTTCAGTGTTCCTGTAACAAGCTAACGAACTAGCTCATTGAAATGATTGGTAATGTGGTAATGCTAACAGTCATCGACTCACCTTGAATTTAACACGCTGCAATAACCTTACAACTTTATATTACTTTCTCCACTTCAGCTAATATCAGTATTAGTATCTAGGTGGGTGTTGGTGAGTAAAGTGGCAGCTTTCAGTTTAAAACATTATGTTAGCGTAGTTCGCTAGCGTTAGCGCGCTAACAGCCCCATACAGGCTGCAGCCTGGTCTGAAATGAAGCTAATTTTCTGGAAATCCAAACAGTAACAACGTACACTATTAGGCTTGAAATAATCACAAATAATTGCGGATTGTGACACTTTGTTAAAAAGAACCATCAACAAATCCAGAAAGAAGTAAGGACCAATTTATTAGTTAAATTCCACGAGTGTCCCATTCAATGAAACAGTCTTGACTCTGCTCTACATAAAGGAGGATTTGCTTTTCACGCTCTCTCTCACTCTCTTTCAGTAGTTCAGGCAATGGGTGAAAGAATCGCTTGCAAGGTGATAAAAGCATGAAAATTTGCAAAGGTGTTCATCAGGACCTTCTTATCAATTTCAGGGGTGGAGCCACTTGGCATTTGCATTTGTGTTTCGTCAAATGTTAATTTGTCTCGGTGTTTGCATTTGTGTTTCATCAAATGTTAATTTGTCTTGCTGTTTTGTAGATTTGCTTTCACATTTGCAAATGTGTTTTATGAAATGGTCATTTAGTTTTTTTTTTAATGTAAATGTATTCTAAATGTAATTTTGTTTTAAAACTTGTTAATGTATGTTGCACTACTGGGCCACCGTAGTGGACAGTTCTAGGCACATACACAAAAATAGGTATATACATATACATATAGCCAGAGATATAGGCCTACTAGCATTTGTTAGCCATTTCTTTAGCCTACTTCAGAAAAGATATGAAGAAGTCAAAACGTGATTATTTTTCACATAATTGCAATGATGTCGGTGGCTAGAATGACATGAAATGAGTCATTATCACACACATTACTAGTATATTACCTGTTAAAGCATTATTACATTGATTTTAGGACAAAGAGTCAAGATACAGATATCATAATATAGCACAAATGCCCACTAACTGCATCATTAGTGCTGGTTGCTAAGGACAAAGTTTGCCTAGCAACCGTTGCTATGCGACACTGAATTTTGAGTGGCTCCACCCCTGAAATTATTAAGTAGGTTGTTATGAACACCTGTGCAAATTTTCATGCTTTTATCACTTTGCGAGCGATTCTTCCACTATTTGACACCCATTGCCTGCACTACAGCAGCTAGATGATCCGATCGCATTCTGTACACTGTGGAGAAAGTTTTCTTGCTACATGAGCATGTCCCAAGGAGAGCGTTCTCCTTCCTTCTTGTGTAGCATTTACAGTCAAAGTCAGGCAGTTTTAGTAGCCCCGAGGTTTGCGTTAAAGATCTTAGATTCTACAATACTCTCTGATACAGCTGACTGCCGGAACAAAAACACTGCACACACACACTCAGACGGTGGCAAAAACACACACAAAAGAATATGAGATGACAAAACTCTGTCTCCCTCACTCTTTCTCTCTCTCTCTCTCTCCCTTACACACACACACACACACACACACACAAATCAGTTTGTCATCATGTTTCACTCCAATCATTAGTGTAATGCAGTAAAACACAAAGACAGACACACACACACTTAATGTAGTGTGACCTTTACACAGACCTACACTAACAAACATACATGATTATTACATGTACAACACACACACACACCCACACACACACTCTCACACACACTCTCACACACACACTCACACACACACACACACACACACACATAGCAGTGCACTTTTTTTATTTCTCCCATCACTTGACTTGACTTGGATTATCAGTGTTTCCCCAGATGGGAAATACACACAAACACACACACACATATCACAGGTTCACACCCACACACACAAACAGTAGTTCACTTCTCATGATGTGTACCCCTCCCAACACACACCCCAAACCCCCTCACTGGCGCCCCCACAGGTCTGTTGTTGTGTGTTAACACTCACACTAGTGTCTCCAGTTTGCACTGAGGATCCTTGAGGAGGTCTGAGAGATGCTGAATTCCTGCATCATGAAGCTGATTGTGACTGAGGTCCAGCTGCTTCAAACTGCAGGAGGTTGATCTGGCAGCTGATGCTAAAGCAGCACAATTCTTCTCTGTGAGGAAACAACCCCTCAGCCTGGGAGAAACATAATGACACATCTAATTATTACACACACTTACCTCTAAACACACAACACACACACACCTCTTCACATGAACACATGAACACACACACACACACACGTACCTCTACACACACAACACACACACCCGTTCATATGACACATCTGATTATTACACACACTTACCTCAACACACACAACACACACACATTCATATGACACATCTGATTATTACACACACTTACCTCTACACACACACACTTGTTCTTTTGAAAACATACACACACACTTACCCCTACATACACAACACACACACTTCTTCACATGAACACATACATCTTTGTCTCACATACGAATACACACACCAATACACACACACACCGTACCGCCCCCCCCCCCTCTCTCACACACACAAACACACACACACACACATATTAGTGTAACAAAGGCTGACAAATACAAACACAAACACACACACACTCATTAGGGTAACACAGGGTGACGAATAGCACACACACACACTCATTAGGGTAACACAGGGTGACAAATACCACACACACACACACACACACACACACACACACACACACACACACACACACACCCAGATATTAGTGTAACAAAGGCTGACAAATAAAAACACACAAACACATACGCAAATACACACACTCATTAGGGTAACACAGGGTGATGAATACCACACACACACACTTATTAGGGTAACACAGGGTGACGAATACCACACACACACACACACACACACTCATTAGGGTAACACAGGGTGACGAATACCACACACACACACACTCATTAGGGTAACACAGGGTGATGAATACCACACACACACACACACACACACACACTCATTAGGGTAACACAGGGTGACGAATACCACACACACACACACACACATTCATTAGTGTAACACAGGGTGATGAATACCACACACACACACACACACACACATTCATTAGTGTAACACAGGGTGATGAATACCACACACACACTCGGAGGGTGGCAAAAACACACCCACAAAATAATATGAGATGACAAAACTCTGTCTCTCTCTCCCTTTCTCTCCCTTTCTCTCTCTCCCTTACACACACACACACAAACAAATCAGTTTGTCATCATGTTTCACTCCAATCATTACTGTAATGCAGTATAACACAAACACAGACACACACACACACAAACACACACACACACTTAATGTAGTGTGACCTTTACACAGACCTACACTAACAAACATACATGATTATTACACTCACGTATCTCTACATGTACAACACAAACACACACACACACACACACACACACACACACACACACACACACACACACAGTAGTTCACTTCTCATGATGTGTATCCCTCCCATCACACACCCCAAACCCCCTCCCTGGCGCCCCCACAGGTCTGTTGTTGTGTGTTAACACTCACACTAGTGTCTCCAGTTTGCACTGAGGATCCTTGAGGAGGTCTGAGAGATGCTGAACTCCTGCATCATGAAGCTGATTGCCACTGAGGTCCAGCTTCTTCAAACTGCAGGAGGTTGATCTGGCAGCTGATGCTAAAGCAGCACAACTCTTCTCTGTGAGGGAACACCACTTCAGCCTGG
>CM050210.1:2640127-2650127 GCA_027475355.1 Coilia nasus | reverse complement strand
TTTCTGTCACCTGGTCCACACACTCAGGAGGGATCTGACCGGCTGCTGCTGGTCGGGTGGTGATCCAGAGGAGAGCAGAGGGAAGCAGATTCCCCTTGATGAGGTTTGTCAGCAGCACGTCCACTGAGGCTGGCTCTGTCACATCACAACACCTCGGGTTGGAGCGGAAATCTAGAGGAAGTCTGCACTCATCCAGACCATCAAAGATGAACAGAACTTTGTGTTTGGAACTGGAGAGTATTTTTGGATCTTTAATTTGTGTGAAAAAGTGCTGAATAAGCTCCACCAGACTGACTTTTGCATTCTTCTGCATCAGGTTCAGCTCTCGGAAAGGAAGAGGAAAAATGAAGCAGATGTCCTGATTGTTTTCTCCTTCAGTCCAGTCCAGAATGAACTTCTTCACAGAGACGGTTTTTCCAATGCCAGCCACTCCCTTCGTCAGCACTGATCTGATGCGCTTGTGTTGCCAAAGACCCCCCCTTTGTGGATATAATGGTGTAAAGATGTCACTGCATTTGATTGGTCTGCCTTGTGCTGCTTCTCTCCAGGATGCTCTCTCTATCTGTCTGACCTCATGCTCATCATTGACCCCTCCTCCCCCCTTTGTGATGTAGAGATCTGTGTAGATGTCATGGAGGAGTCTGGCGTCTCCCTGATGTAGTACTCCCTCAACCATATGCTGACACTTCCTCTTCAGAAAGGATCTGAGCTCTGCCTGCTCTGGTGTTGCTCTGTATCAACAACAGAAGATCACTACAGATAAACATCACAGAATATGTATAATCTGTACATATAATATATGAGGAATATGTACAAGAAGACAATATGGGTATTGGCAAGGACTTTATGATACGATACATATCACGACACATTCATGATAAGATTCTATCACGATATATATAATATATATAATATATTGCAATATTCTACATAGTTCAGTGAAAATGTAAAAATAGAGCTGATTTAGCAGTTGCTATTTACAATGTGGATAGTCTTACATCTTATCAAAACTAAATTTAATCAACATAACTGAGTAACTGAATTTATTTTAATGTGGTTTTCATCTCATCTGGAGATAGCTGCCATTATAACCAAAATATTTACTGCCTTACACAAACTGAACCAGTGGACACATTTATGTCATATATGCAATGATATATGCAATATCATTACAGAATATCTATAAGGAACATAGATATCACCACAGTTTTGCTAAAACAATCCTGCTAGATCCATAACGTGCTGGATTCGTGTTCATGTCTTGAGATAGCATATTATTCACCATCTATCAGATGGGACTGAACATGTAGGTAAAGTTAACACACACAAATACTTTCTGCTAGTGGGGTTTCCTTCACTTACATACTGAGTGACTTACACTTTCAAACACAAATGAAAGCTAAATATACTGTATATAAACAGAATCATTAACACAAAAACTATGGCATCTTGCAGACAGAAAATAAACTTATGAAACAGGTTTGTGGAAAAAAAATGGTGGCTACCTTGTATCGAAATGTTATTTGTTTGGCACTTTTTCACTTGGATTTTAACAAATGAGATGGGAAATAAACAGTGTACTATCTAAATACTCCACCACCTTAACTATTTATAGTGATTCATTTGCTGTCTGTTAGCCAACTAGCTTGCGTAAGCTAGTTTCACGTTCTTGTTACATAATGTTATGTTGTCATTTTAGCTGTCTTAAAATCCTGTTCCAAACCAACATTTACAGAAGTTGCCTTCACCCCCTAGTCATATCTAATCAGGCACCTCTCTGTTTAGGCAGGAAGTCATCGGGGCAGAGACTGACCTGTCAGAGGCACATATGGTCATGCCCACTCGGTAGGCTCCGCCCCTTTTCTCCTCCCCATCTGGATCAGACTTCATCACATCTGGAAACACACACACACACACACGCACACACACCACAGACAAGCATGCAAACACAGAAAACATCACACTGATTTTTTTATGAAACAGACAATCCTAAACCTCTTTATACGGTCAGAGGTGCGACAGGCAGTGATGCCAAGCAGGCAGGTCCACCCACCTGTGCTTCATACTACATGCAGCAAGCACTGTCTGAAACACTCGTTTAAACTGACACACAAAGATGACACCTAGTAACACACATGATTTAAGCCTGTTTCTAAAAGTCAGTCATATGAGCAAGGACAACATCCAAAGATGTAGCCTATTATTACTACATAGAAGATGATACTTGTAGGTGCATGCCAGCAACTGTAACACTTAAAGTACAAATCAGAGTGAATGTAGACTTACGGGTGACAGGAGTGTGAAGTGTTTTTTTGTCACAGGGACTTGAAGGCCCTGCCTGTTCTTCCTCCTCCTCCTCCTCTTCCTCCCCCTCACTCTTTCTCCACTTCCTTTTACTCATGTTTTCGTTCCTTCCGTATCTTTCTCCCGCTCTACGTCTGCCTCTGGCTGGCTATAACTGAAAGAAGTCGATTGAAAGGAATCCACTAAGATTTATTACAGACAAATAACAATCTGGGTTCACTACACATGTAAGGGAAAAGCCTAGTGTGTTTACCAAACTCTATACTTAATGCCTTATTTACAGTATTTCCGTATTTACACAAACTGCATTTATAACAAGACCTCTTCAGTCAATTATTAGCCTACATATATATTTTAAGTAGGCTAGCCTACGACAATATGACGCTGTGGAAAACAGGATTTGTGATGTCTGCAATATAACAACTTGCAATAATCAGAGTTATTTGAATCTGAAGGAGTTAATTGAAGTTGTCTGAACGTGCATAGGCGGGAAAGCGACTCCTACAGTTTACCCTCATTTCGGCTATAGCCTACTCTCTGGGTTCGTGCTGTGTGTGCTTTTTAATAAATTAAATATATCTTATGATATATCACGGGATATCCCGTATATACAAAAGGGTACGTCTTTGTTCAGGATGCAGTCTTATCCGACCCCGGAAATTGGCAAGTGTATGTTACAAAAACACAACTACCAGACCCCTTACCTGTTAACGTCTATTGAACGTTTTTGCCTACGATGGGGTTTGTATCCGTGTGCAGATGCCCGCAGATTCCTCACTAATCAGCGGGGAGGAACCTTAATAGGGTCACCTTTCTCTCCGTGCGGCCAAAGTACAGATAGAAGTACCAACATCCGAGTTCCGCGAAGCGGTAGACAACCGAGAAGGTATGACGAGAAAAAAATCAGCACTGTAACTCCTTGCTTTGAATACAACCACGACAGTCCATATTTTAGGCTACGTGATGTGAAGGTAAGGTTAATATCCTACTTTTATCGGAGTTTGTCGAGGACGACCTGTAAGCAGGTGCACAACTTTCACTTTTGGAGCACTACGGCCAGTACTTCCTTATCAGTATGTGTTTTGCCAGTTCGCCCTCTGCTGGAACACCTACGAAAAATCATTCTGGCAAAATAATACCATCAGCTGAGGCTGTGAGGTTGAAAGGTTTTCTACTTGATATAATTGCAGTTTTGCACAGTACATTTTCCTACAGTAGCATTATGCATTATTCTGAAATGTGTTAGCAGCTTATAAAAGCGACCCCCCCCCCCACACACACACACAGACCTCACACACAGGACAATGTACAGGAGGAAATGAGATATGTCTATCTTTCTGTGATATCTACTGCACTGTCTATCTATTGCACTGTCTGATATTGGATGTAGAGTAGAATAGAATAAAATAGAATAGAACAGAAAAGAACAGAATAGAATAAAATAGAATAGAACAGAAAAGAACAGAATAGAATAAATTAGAAGAGAAGAGAAGAGAAGAGAAGAGAAGAGAAGAGAACACACTTTATTGCCACCTGTACAGGGACATTGAAAGAAAGCCCTTCTCCATTGCAGACATGTAAGAAGAATATTTACAACATAGAATAAACAGTAGTGCAAAACAAGATAAAGTGTCGTACAAAATGTCATATCATGTCAAAGGTGCTCATATCACCAGCTGTGGCTCATTTTTGGACCTACGACCTTATAGGGTGTGTCAACGCTCACTAATAAGATACACACACACACACACACACACACACACACACACACACACACACGACGGCACGCGCACACACACACAGACATGACCGTGCGCCACACACACACCCTCACTATTAAGATTCATTCTGTCACACACACACTCACACTCTCACACACACACACACACACACACACACACACACACACACACACAGGACCTTATAGGGTGTCAGCCCTCACTGTGTCTTCCACTGAGGAAAGTCATATACTGAAGCATCTGCACTTTAGCACTTGTCTTTTGTTTGCAAAGCTCCCACATATTCATATGTAATCTACACGTTGAACATGTTTGTCACTGCTAATATTGCTAATAATGTATTTAGCTTATTTCAACTGTGATTGTTTGTGTAAGTGCAGTGGTGGACAGCAGGTGGTGGTAGAGAGCCATAATGCTTAATCAGGTATTGGAGCCCTATGGAAGACACAAGTGTTACACACAAATCAACAGTTGATGAAACCTGATTCTCAAGCAACAAAACGTCTGGCCAGTTCTTCACAACTGCAATCACACCTTTCAGATTCAGTTTCTGCAAAATGCAAAACACGCGTTACTGCTTTATTTAGTCAATGGGAATATTGCATATTAATAAACGCTAAGTTAAAACACATAAAGCTTTGGATAAAAGCGTCTGCTAAGTGTAATGTAATGTAATGTAATAAAGAGTGAAGGCCTAGAAGAAGAAGACAAAGACCAAACCTCAGACTGAGAATCTTTAATGGTGTTATAGAACAGCACAACAACACTGTCATTCATGACTTTCAGAGCCAAGAAGAGCAATGAGAAAATATATAAGTAGGCTATAAGGAATAATTTTTTATGTAAAAAACAGTAAACAGTACAGTACTGGAGCCCTGGGCTCAGACACGTAACCAACACAGGGTGTGAGTTCCCTCTCCATAACTGGGGGGTGCTACCTTTTATGGGGGTACTACTTTAAACGATTTACATTAATTACATTAAAATGTCGGTATCCCCCAACCCTATTTTTGTGCCTTTGGGGGGGAACTAGGAGTCTCAGTAGGAGATATGTAGCAGGACAGTCCCAAACTAGGAGTCTTAGTAGGAGATATGTAGCAGGACTGTACCAAACTAGGAGTCTTAGTAGGAGATATGTAGCAGGACAGTACCAATCTAGGAGTCTTAGTAGGAGATATGTAGCAGGACAGTACCAAACTAGGAGTCTTAGTAGGAGATATGTAGCAGGACAGTACCAAACTAGGAGTCTTAGTAGGAGATATGTAGTGTAGTATGCTAGTACCAAACTAAAAGCTTTTTTATCTCCTATTTATTACTTTTATTACTATCTCATAATGTTCATCTCTGTGTCTCATAATTTGGACTTTTTATTTTATACTTATGCCCATCTCTTAATTTAGACTTTCTTTAATCTAATACTTTGACTCAACATGTATATTTTATACTTATGCCCATCTCTTAATTTAGACTTTCTTTAATCTAATACTTTGACTCAACATGTATATTTTATACTTATGCCCATCTCTTAATTTAGACTTTCTTTAATCTAATACTTTGACTCAACATGTATATTTTATACTTATGCCCATCTCTTAATTTAGACTTTCTTTAATCTAATACTTTGACTCAACATGTATATTTTATACTTATGCCCATCTCTTAATTTAGACTTTCTTTAATCTAATACTTTGACTCAACATGTATATTTTATACTTATGCCCATCTCTTAATTTAGACTTTCTTTAATCTAATACTTTGACTCAACATGTATATTTTATACTTATGCCCATCTCTTAATTTAGACTTTCTTTAATCTAATACTTTGACTCAACATGTATATTTTATACTTATGCCCATCTCTTAATTTAGACTTTCTTTAATCTAATACTTTGACTCAACATGTATATTTTTAACAGCACTGCCAAGCAAAGGCACCGCTGCAGGAAGATGGATAATATTTTAGCAGTGGCTGTGGTGAATGAAAAAATTATATACAAAACTAAAGCGTCAACAACATATTTGTTACATTTATTTTCTTTTAGAAGACCATAATACTTTGTGAAATGTAAAACATTAAAGTATTTAACTTTTGTTAAGTTTATGACTTTGTGATGATTACATTAAAATCCACAACTGCAGAATTAATAAAAATGCAGTAACCATTTATTTCACACAAGGATGTAAGCATTTGGCACAAACATCAAAAGGATTGGCATTAATTACAAGGTCATGTTATGATTAAAGTTTATGTTGATTTAAGAAAAAAAAGGGAAGTAATTTATTAAAATCAACACGAGTAGAACGCAATAAAATATGGAATATGAAAGGCATGACGTGTAATGTCTGTGGAAGTCACTACTTCCTGTCATGGACTCCCTCGTCTACATAAGACAGCTGGATGACACAGCACAACTAAGGAGTGTGAATCTTCAAAAGGGCGTGAGTGTAAAGTTTACACACTGAGTTTTAGCACTCTTCTGCTCGCTCACACACACACACACACACACAGGTGGTCATAGGTGCAGGTCCTGGTAAAGGAGTGGGTGTCTCTCTCTCTTTCTCTTTCTCTCTCTCTCTCACACACACACACACACACACACACACACACACACACATACAGGTGATCACAGGTGCAGGTCCTGGCAAAGGTGCGGGTCCAGTTGTTGCAGCAGGTCCAGCACGATGCCACAGGCTCTCTGTCCCTTCTTGAGCACCATGTCCACCAGGCAGCTCACCTGGTCCTGCCGCACCTGGTTCCTCTCCAGAACCTCAGCGGCCTCCCTGCTGCTCAGCACAGGAGGATTCTGGGCCTGGAGATGGTCCAGTATGCTCTTCAGAACAGCGCTGGAGACTCGGTTTATGAGATCGGGCCGGACGCTGGACAGCAGCTTGGGTCAGAAGAGAAAGACGAGCTGTTATCAGACATGACCTTGCTCTCTCACACACACACACACACACACACACACACACACACATGTGGTCACAGGTGCAGGTCCTGGAAAAACGAGCTGTTATCAGACATGACCATGATCGTTATCAGATGACATAATGTGATTCTGGTTAGAGATTCTGTGTTTGGTACATACATTCTACAGTAGGGGGAATACACTATTAGGAGGTGGATAAGCTCTGTTGGGAAATGGATTTTTCTGAACATTGACAGGTGGATAAACTGTTTACTTGCGCTCATCCTCCACTGCATCCCTGTAGGCAACATTAGACTCGTGTCTGCTTTTGTTGGGTCACTTTTGTGTTACTGCTTTTTGTGTTCACTTACCAGCTAATTTACTGTTGTGACCTTTTGTGTGGGTTGTCACTCCACAGATAGGTGGATCTTTGTGTAGTAGATTTTAGAGCTCCCAATTTTGTCAGGTCGCTTTGTGTGTTATTTCCTACATCTTACCGGAACTTTTGCATGTGGTTTAAGGCCACATGGTGTCCATTTTGTCGTGGTAGTGACATCACTTTTGTCAGGTCTTTGTGTGTTGCTGTAGGTGTATGGCAACTATGTAGCATGTCTACTTGTTTCGGCCCTTTTGGTTGTGGCTGTTTAACTCCACTTTTGTGTTGGTCACCTTTTGTATGCTACTGTGTTGGTGTGGGAATGTGGCAATTTGTCTCGGTGGTAGCCATTTTGTTTAGTGGGAGTGGCACTCACTTGCATGGCTACCTGTTTGGCTGCCCAGCATTTCAACCTTGTGGCAGCACCTTAACTGGCCCTTTGTGTTAATTCTTTGTTTTACTACCTTGACCCATATTAACACCTGTGTCAGCAGCAGTCTCAAGTTTGTTTGTTTTTTTCTTTTGTAACATTTGATGTCTTTATTTGGAGGCTTTTGGTGTGGACTGCTGGCTGTTGCCTCTCAGCTTGGGATTGTCTGTGTTATGATGTGGACTTTGTGTTGTGTCGTAGTCTTATGTGTTTTTGTGTTTATGTGTTTTTGTCTATCACTTGGGTCAATGGTAAGTTTGTTGTTCGCCGCAGTAGGGCCATCCAATAGTGGGGCGTAACAAGCCTGTGTCTGTGTGTGTGTGTTTCCAGTTTTCTATTTCGCAGTGCTTTTTGTCCCTCTGCGTCTCCCATCTACCTGCTCAGGAGTTCCATGTCACTGACTTGATTAGGAGCACCTGGTCAGGTGATCAAAACTTAAAAACCACCTGCTTCCTGCTGTCTGGGCGTCTTCTGCTACTTTGGTGCTCTTGCTGGTTTCAGTTTTAAACTCTAAAACATGGGAGAGGAAGCTGCTAAAACTCCTCTTACACGAGTTACGCAAATATGAAATGTGAGTGCAAGGTGAGTATGACTGCTGTGCTACGCTAATGAACGGCCTAATTCTTACACTGGTGCTGTGCTGTCCTGGGCTCGCGCTGGGTGGCCTGTAGTCCTCACTGCGGATCGTGACCGTCCGGATTGGCTCTGTGTGCTGAGTGCTGGTGACCTCCACATCAAAGCTCTGCTCTGGCTGCTGCATGTAAACCTCACAGAAGTTACCAACGGAGAGTGGAAATAGGTCTATCTCCTCAGGGTCGATCTCCGACGGGCACGACGTCCTCACACGAAAGGTGTCTCTCGGCCGGAGGGGTCGCACTCTGCTAGATTTCTTTATCTGCATCCCCATCCACTCCTTCTCCTTCCGGTGGATGGCCTGGATGTGGCCCTGGTCGCTGGGCACCAGGTAGATGCGGAGCTTCAGGGCAGCAGTGGTGCCGTCGTGGAAGAGCAGCAGCTCACAGTGGGCTTTGGGAGACAGCAGCTCCAGCAGGTAGTACACTGGCCCCAGCAGAGACAAGGAGGGCTGGAGAAGCCTGGCATGGCGTTGGGTCACCTCACACTTCTCCAGAGTCACTCCACTGTCACTTCCATGCAGCAGCCTCACGGCACCATGAGGGGCCTCCATCCCCCCCAAACACAGGAAATGAGGCAGGTGGATCTCCACCAGCTCTCCTGACACGAGCTCGATGTCCATCAGAGGACCAGCTGGGCTACACTGCATGTGGGCCAGCTCTCCAGCAAAGATGTACCAGTCCATGAAGCGGTACTGCAGGGTGACTGGACCAGCACACGACCAGCGCAGACCGGACACAGAGCACTCATAGCTCCCTGCAGGAGAGCTCAGGCTGTAGGTTGAGACGCTCTTCTCTGTGGAGACCTCAGGCTCCACCAGGACCCAGTGGCTGCTGTCTGGAACTTCAGCACAGGATTCACAGCCCCTCTGTGTGTCATCCCTGCAGTGATCTTCCCTTTAACACACACACACACACACACACACACACACACACACACACACACACACACACACACACACACACACAGCAGCTAAGAGATGTGGCATAATTGATTATAATTTTGACCTTCAGCCAATAGTGCTCTATTAATTAACATAATTAATGAATAGTTTTCAGATTCAGCCAATAGTGCTCTACTAATTAACATGATTATGTAACAAACTTCAGTTAGACACACGCTACCTACTCCCCAGTCCACCTGACTTTCCCAGCATGCTTTGCTTCATTCTTACTATTCCAAACAAACAATTGAATGTAATGAATTGCAGGTGAATGAGTTTCCTTTTCAACAATGCATGTTTTGGACCACTTAAATAAGAAATTTGGCCACCAAAAATCCCAAATCAACATAATGTTGTGGCTACGCTATCCCCTTATAGCAGCTGCATTGGTGGATGTGTGTGGTTCTTCATAATGTTGTGGCTACGCTATCCCCTTATAGCAGCTGCATTAGTGGATGTGTGTGGTTCTTAGTGACATAATGTTGTCGCTACGCTATCCCCTTATAGCAGCTGCATTAGTGGATGCATGTGGTTCTTAGTGACATAATGTTGTGGCTACGCTATCCCCTTATAGCAGCTGCATCAGTGGATGCGTGTGGTTCTTAGTGACATAATGTTGTCGCTACGCTATCCCCTTATAGCAGCTGCATTAGTGGATGCGTGTGGTTC
>CM050210.1:2630127-2635127 GCA_027475355.1 Coilia nasus | reverse complement strand
ACTCACACTAGTGTCTCCAGTTTGCACTGAGGATCCTTGAGGAGGTCTGAGAGATGCTGAACTCCTGCATCATGAAGCTGATTGTAACTGAGGTCCAGCTTCTTCAAACTGCAGGAGGTTGATCTGGCAGCTGATGCTAAAGCAGCATAACTCTTCTCTGTGAGGGAACACTTCACCAGCCTGGGAGAAACATAATGACACATCTGATTATTACACACACTTACCTCTACACACACACAACACACACGTTCATATGACACATCTGATTATTACACACACTTACCTCTACACACACACAACACACACACGTTCATATGACACATCTGATTATTACACACACTTACCTCTACACCCACAACACACACAGTTCTTCACATGAACACACACATCTTTGTCTCACATACAAATACACACACAAACACACACCGTACTCCCCCCCACCGCCTCACACACACACACATGAACACACACACACACACACACACACACAAACACACTCACACATATTAGTGTAACAGAGGCTGACAAATACAAACACACACACACACTCATTAGGTTAACACAGGGTGACGAACACCACACTCACACACATTAGGGTGACGAATACCACACACACACTCACACTCATTAGGGTAACACAGGGTGACAAATACCACACATACACACACTCACACTCATTAGGGTAACACAAGGTGACAAATACCACACACACACACACACACACACACTCACACTCATTAGGGTGACGAATACCACACACACACACACACACACACTGAAACTCATTATGGTAACAAAGGGTGACAAATACCACACACACAAACACTCTCTCACACACACACACACACACACACACACAGTCACACTCATTAGGGTGACGAACACCACACACACACACACACACACACACACACACACACACACACACACACACACACACACACACACTCACACTGACAGTCATTAGGGTAACACAGGGTGACAAATACCACATACACACACTCTAACACACACACACACACACACACACACACTCACACTCATTACGGTAACACAGGCTGTCAAATACAAACACACAAACACATACACACACACACAAACCCATTAGGGTAACACAGGGTGACAAATACCACACACACATACACATACACACACACACACTCATTAGGGTAACACAGGGTGACAAATACCACACACACACACACACACATACACACACACACACACTCATTAGGGTTACACAGAGCGAGGAATACCACACACACACACACACACACACACACACACACACACACACACACACACATTTTAGGGTAAGACAGGGTGACGAAAACCACACATACACACTCGCACACACACTTAATGTAGTGTGACCTTTTCACAGACCTACACTAACAAACATACATGATTATTACACTCACTTATCTCTACCTGTACAACGCACACACACACACTCATACACACACACACACATTTAATGTAGTGTGACCTTTACACAGACCTACACTAACAAACATACATGATTATTACACTCACTTAACTCTATCTGTACACACACACACACACACACACACACACACACACACACACTCACACACACACACAGTAGTGCACTTTTCATCGTGTATTTCTCCCATCACTTGACTTGACTTAAATTATCAGTGTATCCCAGCATGGGAAATACACACAAACACAAACAAACACACACACACACAAATGTGACCGGCCACAGCAAAACCGGTCTCATGTCGGCCAGAGCGAAAAGGAGATAATCGCGTTAAAAGTTTTTTTTTTTTCAAAATTTGTGATTTTCGTTTTTTTGCTAAATGTGAGAGTTGAGATCATGAAGAAGCCATTCCATGTTGCAGATAACAGTATTAGTATTTGTTGCTTTAAAGGCATACATTTTGTCTTTAAAGTTGGCTAGTTTTAAGGAGAAAAACTCGTCGTCCTTGGGGGGTGTGTAAATTACCATAATTACCATACTGACGCTACTGACCATTAACGTGACGATTACAGTGCTCTTTTGTTTGTTTTTCGCCAATCAGCTGTGTGCTAGAAGCAACCCTCGTGGCTACTTAAGCTGCATAAATGCATGTTATTTCATTATTGAATGAATGAAGATTGACCAGGCAACATTTGAAGAGAATACAGACCGGGAAATGGAGAAAATCCTTAACTTGCTTAACTGTAAATGCTACGTAAGAAGGATTGAGAACTCTGTCCTTGGGACACGTTCTTGTAGCCAGAAACTTTCTCCGGCTTATGTACAGAATGCGAGCGGATTCTCTAGCTGCCGAAAGAGAGTGGCAGGATATGAGAATAATTGGACATCTCGAGGCAAACAGGCGTACAGTAAGTTACCTCTGAGATGACTACATCCAGCAAAAAAACCCCGACAAAAAGAAAGTGTCCCCGGACTACGTATTCTATTGGAGGCAATTATGTTCGCAAGCACACATTTCTCTTTCTTATGGGGTGAGTAAATTTACTCTAAACTAGGTAGAAACAGTTGCATTACACAGAGCCTACACTGCAGACCACTTATACCCCAAATTATCCCACAACAACCTGTTTGTAAAAATTTGCCGCTGTTGTGAGATGTCACATCGTTAAATTGACCCACTTAAGCGATATGGAGCAGAAAATGAAAAAATAGAAGGAGCTGCAAATAAACTTGAGACAACTGCGCAATTATTCGCTTAAAACATGTTGATTTTAGCAATGCGTGTTGTTACTGGGGGGAGTTGGAAGCAGCGACAGTTGCTTTTTAATTAATTAAGAGTAATGAAAGCCAACAAGAAGTCCTTGTTATAGCTTACTACCCTACTAGCCATACAGCCAGTTTAATGGCAGTAGAAACAATTGCACAACAGCCAGCCTACACTGCAAGCTAATCAAATCACAATTTATTAGACAGCAACCAGTTTGTAAAAGTTTGAAGTTGTTGTTATATGTGCAGCACAAGGTGAAGGGGCGACGACGTCATCTTTTTTCAAAAGGTTGCGTTTTGCCTGTCTACGCGAAAACGAAACGGCGGCGTTGTCAGACTTTCTCACTTTGGAAACCATTCTCAAAAAGTGTGGACGAAAGGCCAACACGCAAACAAACTTTACCGTTTTGACCTGAAAACGTCTGCCCTGAAGACACACACCACAGTGACAGTCTGTAGGCTGTACGGGGGAGGGCTTATCTTGATGTCATGCAAATGAGCACCATTCAGTCCCCAGAGGTGAGAACTACTAAATCTTCAAGAGAGGTTTTCTCAGCTTTGTGTTTTAAGATGTGCATGCTTTCAAATGGCCACAACTTCTTCACATATTATCAGATTTCCACGTGTAAGGTATCATTGGAAAGTTTAGAACCTACACTTTCAGAATCTGTGAATAACTCAAAATGTGTCAGGGACGACTTGTGGCCGGTTTTGCTGTGGCCGGTCACAAATACATATATCACAGGGTCACACACACTCACACACAGTAGTTCACTTCTCATGATGTGTATCCCTCCCATCACACACCCCAAACCCCATCACTGGCGCCCCCCACAGGTCTGTTGTTGTGTGTTAACACTCACACTAGTGTCTCCAGTTTGCACTGAGGATCTTTGAGGAGGTCTGAGAGATGCTGAACTCCTGCATCATGAAGCTGATTGTCACTTAGGTCCAGCTCCTTCAAACTGCAGGAGGTTGATCTGGCAGCTGATGCTAAAGCAGCACAACTCTTCTCTGTGAGGGAACAACCCGCCAGCCTGGGAGAAACATAATGACACATATGATTATTACACACACTTGCCTCTACACACACAACACACACACACTTACCTCTACACACACAACACACACACCTCTTCACATGGACACACACACACACACTTACCTCTACACACACAACACACACACATGTTCATATGACACATCTGATTATTACACACACTTACCTCAGCACACACAACACACTAGTGGTGTGTTCAAAATATCGATATGGCAATACATCGTTGCGGGCCTCTTCACAATACATGTATCGTTACGGAGGGATCAGTATCGATATTTCACATTTATTCATCATTCATTCATCATTCATATTTATTTATTGTCACTCCTTTTTACATTTCTTTGTCCTACATTTACAGCTGAGAGAAGTGTTTTAAAACCAGATCATGTAGATCAACTGTTGTTGTTATTGCCACTGTTTATAAGTTCAAAGTAGGGCTGGGCGATAAAACGATAACGATATGTATCTCGATAGACACCTACTCGATAACAATAGAAAATGCGTTCAAAAGAATGTTTCGATAGAATGTTTTTTTTTTTTAAGAAAACGGCGTAAGTTTAGTCAGAGCCCTCTCTGATTTAGCGCCGCTTTAAATCTTTGTTGCGAAGCAAGCTTGGTTGCATGAGCAAAGGCACTCGTCCTCTGTAGCCTAGCAACGTATGGGGAGTGACACGCTAATAGCCAATCATGTCACAGTATCGTGTTTGGTTGCGCCATCTCTTGTCTCGTAGTCGTGTTTTTTTTTTTCCAGAAACAGCATGGTCAAGAAAGGAAGATGAGTGCCACTGCAACGAGCAAGGAAAATGTGGATAAGGGCTCATTCACACCAACTTGAGCGTGTACAGCGCGTATCAGTATACAATATTTGTATAGGAACAGAATACGCTCAGATCACGCGTGCGGTGTGAAGAGTCTAATTTGTTAACATGCATTCTAAACGAATGCGGACAGAAAACGGCCACGCACTGAATACGCAGAGTGTTTGGTGTGAATGAGCCCTAAGAACAGAAAGGTCTGCTCACCAGTATGGGAGCTTTTTTGGAGTTTACAAATCTCATCATAGTCAGACAAATGTTGTCTGCAAATTATGCAGTAAAACTATATACATATATGATAGTTCTTCTCAGGTATCAGGTTTCGCTATGTTTACATTTAACACTTTGTCTTTGTAACACTTCAGCTTTGTTAAGCACTTTATTGTATCGTGATACGTATTGTATCGTGAGG
>CM050210.1:2610127-2622627 GCA_027475355.1 Coilia nasus | reverse complement strand
TGGTGATCCAGAGGAGAGCAGAGGGAAGCAGATTCCCCTCGATGAGGTTTGTCAGCAGCACGTCCACTGAGGCTGGCTCTGTCACATCACAACACCTCGGGTTGGAGCGGAAATCTAGAGGAAGTCTGCACTCATCCAGACCATCAAAGATGAACAGAACTTTGTGCTCAGAACTGGAGAGTGTTTTTGGAGTTTTTTTCATTTGTGTGAAAAAGTGCTGAATAAGCTCCACCAGACTGACTTTTGCATTCTTCTCCATCAGGTTCAGCTCTCGGAAAGGAAGAGGAAAAATGAAGCAGATGTCCTGATTGGTTTCTCCTTCAGTCCAGTCCAGAATGAACTTCTGCACAGAGACGGTTTTTCCAATGCCAGCCACTCCCTTCATCAGCACTGATCTGATGCGTTTGTGTTGTCCAGATAAAGGTGTAAAGATGTCACTGCATTTAATTGGTCTGCCACATGCTGCTTCTCTCCAGGACGTTATCTCAATCTGTCTGACCTCATGTTCATCATCTTCTCCCTCGAGATCATCAGAATCCTGGTCTCTCTTGATATCATCAGAATCCTCGTCTCCCTCCAGATCATCAGAATCCTCGTCTCCCTCCAGATCATCAGAATCCTCGTCTCTCTCGATATCCATGTCATGGAGGAGTCTGTCGTGTGCTGCTTCTCTCCAGGATGCTCTCTCTATCTGTCTGACCTCATGTTCATCATTGACCCCTCCCCACCCCCCCTCTGTGATGTAGAGATCTGTGTAGATGTCATGGAGGAGTCTGGCGTCTCCCTGATGTGGTACTCCCTCAACCAGATGCTGACACTTCCTCTTCAGAAAGGATCTGAGCTCTGCCTGCTCTGGTGTCCATCTGCAGCAACAACAGAAGATCACTACAGACAAACATACCCAGAATGCACCTAGAAGTAATACTGCCAACAACACACACAAACCACAGTTACAGTATGACAATAATAAACTGCATTCTAGATCTCTGACACCATCTCACACACACACACACAGACACACACAGACGCGCACACACACACACACACACACACACACACACACACACACACACACACACACACACACACATGCTTTGGGTACTCTGCCGAGTATAGGAATGCGCTACATAAATGCAGTCCATTTAGCATTTACACACACCTCTCTCTGAGTGGAATTGTTAGGCACTGCAGCGGTCTGTCTGTTTTATTTGAGAATCTAATTCTACAATACTCCATGGCAACACTCATCCACTCCACCCTGAATTTCAGATCTTCCCTTCAGCTACCCGTTTCAGAGTACCAAAGCTCAAAACAAACAGGCCAAAACACTCATTTGTCCCTGCAGCAATTAATACGATTAACAAATAGGCACTAGCACTTTGTTGCACTGTACTAAATGCACTTCATGTACTTTTCTTTTCCCACTGATGGTGTTTTTAATGATCTATTTCTAACCCTATGCACTGATGGTGTTTTAATGATCTATTTCTAACCCTATGCACTGATGGTGTTTTGATGATCTATTTCTAACCCTATGCACTGATGGTGTTTTTAATGATCTATTTCTAACCCTATGCACTGATGGTGTTTTAATGATCTATTTCTAACCCTATGCACTGATGGTGTTTTAATGATATATTTCTAACCCTATGCACTGATGGTGTTTTTATGATCTATTTCTAACCCTATGCACTGATGGTGTTTTCTTTTTGAGCTGTGTGATGCTAGTGTCCATGGTGAGATGTCTTGTGTATTGTGTTAGTGCTGTCTAGTGTCCATGGTGAGATGATGTATTGTGTATTGTGTTAGTGCTGTCTAGTGTCCATGGTGAGATGCTGTATTGTGTATTGTGTCAGTGCTGTCTAGTGTCCATGGTGAGATGATGTATTGTGTTAGTGCTGTCTAGTGTCCATGGTGAGATGTCTTGTGTATTGTGTTAGTGCTGTCTAGTGTCCATGGTGAGATGCTGTATTGTGTATTGTGTTAGTGCTGTCTAGTGTCCACGGTGAGATGCTGTATTGTGTATTGTGTTAGTGCTGTCTAGTGTCCATGGTGAGATGCTGTATTGTGTATTGTGTTAGTGCTGTCTAGTGTCCATGGTAAGACGCTGTATTGTGTATTATGTTAGGGCTGTCTAGTGTCCATGGTGAGATGCTGTATTGTGTATTGTGTTAGTGCTGTCTAGTGTCCATGGTGTGATGTTGTCTTGTGTTAGTGCTGTCTAGTGTCCATGGTGAGATGCTGTCTTGTGTTAGTGCTGTCTAGTGTCCATGGTGAGATGTCTTGTGTATTATGTTAGGGCTGTCTAGTGTCCATGGTGAGATGCTGTCTTGGCCTGCAAAAGTATTTCCCTCTGGGATTACAATAAACTGACCTGACTTGACCACCAGAATGCACCTAGAAGGAATGCTGCCAACAACACATCTTACAGTGTACACACACACACACACACCTGTGTTCTGCAGTGGAGCCCCTCTTGGTCTTGTCTGTTGTCTCTGTCTGTGTGTCTGATGCCTCCTGCTGGACACTGTTAACATAACATCACCCACCAGTCAGTTTTACACAATACAGTATAGGACACACACACACACACACAAACACACACACACACACACACACACACACACACACACACACACACACACACAGTCACTCACAACATGCCCCTCCAGTCAGTTTTACACATGGCGGTAAACTGGTAAAACTGCAGGTGGTGTGAGCAATCCACGCCAGCTACTGACAGTGAAGCCACATGACCTGAAGCCTATGTGTCACATGACTGGCAGCCATCTTGGAATACTCAAAACATCAGGCTCAAAATAATCACTGTCGGTATTCATTGGCTCATGCGCTCTTGCACATGCGCACACACACACACACACACACACACACACACACGCATGCAGTAATCTCAAACACACTGCACAAACATACACAACACTATAAACACAGCACACACACAGATATTTACTCACATGCACTCACACACACACGTACACACGTACACACATGTGCGCTCACACATAACTCTGATGACAGTTCAAAAACTCTACACATCAACACACACTTTAAAACCTCTAATGGTTCTGGTCATGTTTATATGTGAGCAACATGAACATACTTCTGCAAAGCCTGTCATTTTTCCTCATCCTCAACTGAGCTATTCTAAGTGTTCCCATTTAAACATGGCAAATAAACATTTGATTACTAAGCATTATTATTACACACACAGCAGCATGTGAAGTGTGTGATGAACATGAGTGTAGTGTAGTGGTGTAAAACTATCAAGAGAGAATAACTCTCCACACAAACGCGTATTCTGTCTTGCATGCGTCTCTTGATGGTGCTAGTGTTAACTTCTAGTGAGTGTTATTTATTTGCCCCATAGATGAGGTCGGTAGCATCTTTCCACTTGCTTGAGAGTGTACTACATGTCAGTTTCATCATGAATAACACACAGTAAAGTACAGCTGAAGATCTTTGCCCGAGCCCGATGGGACCAAATGGGTTCGGGCTTAGTTTTTATCATGTTACACGGGCTCGGGCGATGTGAAAAGGAGGCTAGCCTCTGGCAATTATGTCATTTATTTGTTCCAACTTACATGTCTGTGTCAACTTTTCACATTTGTCATAATAAATGATGTTAAAATGTATAAATGTCTCATTCTTGACAAAAGGCAAAAGATCTGAATGAATGCGCATTAGAATAATGTCGGGCTTTAGATAAACTGTCAAGCTACGGCTCCGGGTTCGGTTCAGGCCGAATTCTATCAGGCTCGGGCCTTGTCGGGCCTAACTTCTAAGGCCCGATTAGCTCTAGAGTAAAGTTTCTGTAGTCAGAAGACTTCTTTTCTAACATCTCAAGCTGAAGCAGCCCCCCCATCTTTCAATCCTAGTGATGCCCCTGTCTGTCCGTCTCTGTGTCTGTCTGTCTAATTTACTGACCAGAGGGGACAGGAGTCATGTGACCTCACCTCTCCTCAGGAGGAGGATCCTTCTCTCTGAACTCTGGGGGATCCATGGACTCTTCACTCTTCATGGACTCTTTATGGGCTCTTCATTGATTCTTCATGGGCTCTTCACTCTTCACTCTTCACTCTTCATGGACTCTTTATGGGCTCTTCATTGATTCTTCATGGGCTCTTCATGAGCTCTTCATGGACACACAGCTGGACACTGAGGGATAAGAATAGAAATCACAAATTTACTCACAATGTCACACTGTTACCACACTTTGTCCACAACCTTAAGTGTCATGTCACAGTGCTTCTGAAACACTTGTACCTGTACTTATACTGACTCTGACACATTATAATATCTGTGACTGATGACATAAAATTCCCCAGAAAAGGCAAAAAATGGCAATATTGCATGTCTACTGGACAATGCACACAAAGTGCATAGAGTCATTTTGAGTCGTGATGTGTTAGCCATCAGGTCAAACTGGTGGTGGGATCTGCTTAGAGGCCCTGCAGGGTTTTGGCAAAAATATGGTATTTGCTGCCACCGCATCGATAATGCATCACTAGTAGGTTGGAATGTCCATAATTCTTCTATCTGGTTCTATCTGGAACATGCGAAGGTAATAACTCAATAAGATGTTCACAATCTCAAAAACAAGGCCAGACTTACAGGCCTTATGGTGTATCTGGTGATAAATATGCATCTACTCAAAGGTTTCAAATACTTCTTTAACAAAAGACCTTAACAACCCTCAGCTGCTGGGGTTTTCACAGAAAGGAAAGAATCTGACTGAATTTCTGACCATATTTCCACTGGCGTCTAGTAAGACAGTGTTTCTGAAAGTGTAGTCTGTCTGCAAGAAATCCCAAGCGGTCTGTGAGCAGTTGTGTAAAAACATTTTTTTCCATGTTTCTTAAACTACCTTTGGTATGCACAGTGTGTTTAAATAGCATGTGTGTCCTCTAGTTAAGGCTAGGATGCTGTAGGACAGTGGTGTAGCCAGAGATCATAAAATGGGTGGGCCCAGAAAAAAAACAGGTGGGCCTATCCCAAAACACATAGGTTATTTTTATTACTAAAACAGTCAGTCGAACTTATAGGGCCTGCTGATTGGACGGGACCGACTGACAAGCGAGGGGGCACAGGCCCACCCCAGCCCACCCGTGGCTACGCCTATGGGACACACACACACACACACACACTCACACATACAGCCCACCTGTGGCTACGCCTATGGGACACACACACACACACACACACTCACACACACACACACACACACAGCCCACCCGTGGCTACGCCTATGGGACACACACACACACACACACACACACACACATACAGCCCACCCGTGGCTACGCCTATAGGACACACACACACACACACACACTCACACATACAGCCCACCCGTGGCTACGCCTATAGGACACACACACACACTCACACATACAGCCCACCCGTGGCTACGCCTATAGGACACACACACACACACACACACACTCACACATACAGCCCACCCGTGGCTACGCCTATGGGACACACACACACACACACACACACACTCACACATACAGCCCACCCGTGGCTACGCCTATAGGACACACACACACACACACACACTCACACATACAGCCCACCCGTGGCTACGCCTATAGGACACACATACACACACACACACACACACACACACTCACACATACAGCCCACCCGTGGCTACGCCTATAGGACACACACACACACACACACACACACACTCACACATACAGCCCACCCGTGGCTACGCCTATAGGACACACACACACACACACACTCACACACACAGCCCACCCGTGGCTACGCCTATAGGACACACACACACACACACACACACACACACACACACTCACACATACAGCCCACCCGTGGCTACGCCTATGGGACACACACACACATACAGCCAACCCGTGGCTACGCCTATAGGACACACACACACACTCACACATACAGCCCACCCGTGGCTACGCCTATAGGACACACACACACACACACACTCACACATACAGCCCACCCGTGGCTACGCCTATAGGACACACACACACACACACACACACACACACACACACTCACACATACAGCCCATCCGTGGCTACGCCTATGCTGTAGGATTTTATGCATTTGCAAAGCCCTGCAAGCCTCAGATGTGGAGGGTGGTCCTTGAGGTTTTTGTAAGTGGGGAAAGTGGTCCTCAGTCTGCAAAACTCTCAGAAACACTGTAGTAAGAGACAGATTTGCCTTTACAGCTCTGCTTGTTTTTACATCAGGCAGCAACAAAACATCTCTTTGATAAGTGTAAATACACCTGCTGGTACATTACAGAAACCCTCTGAACGTCGTAAGGCTGCTTTAAGACGTTATACACACTGCTGGTACATTACAGAAACCCTCTGAACGTCGTAAGGCTGCTTTAAGATGTTATGCACTTTGTGTGTGCTGTACTTCTTCCTAGTTTAGCCGACTGCAGTGTGTGTGTATCGTGAGAATAAGATGTGTATGTGTGTGTGTGTGTGTGTGTATTTATGGCACATTCTGTAGCCTACCGAGTGCATGTGTGTTCGTGTGAATTCAATTGTTTGCGTAGGTTTCTGTAAAGGTAGGGTGACCAGACGTCCTCCTTTTCCCGGACATGTCCTCCTTTTGAGACCTAAAAAAGCTGTCCGGGGGGAATTTTTTTAAATCGTCCGGGATTTTGTTCGACTGCCTCAAACATGCACACACGTATCGAATTCCATTCCAGGTTTCTCTCAATCACAAATTAGGCACGCCCACGCACAGTGCACCGGGACTAGAGTTAGCAGCGAGTAGGAGTGGTCCCACAGTCAAACTACACTGCCGGAACGCTTTTTGTTTACACATGAAAAAGCACAGCACATGTCTTCCCGTGCACCGATGAGGTACAATCTACAGCGGCTATGCCGAAACAAAAAAAATGTAGATTTACAGAGGAGTTGAAGAAGAAATTCCCATGTTTTCGTACTGGTCTGCTGAAGTCAATAACACTGTAACACTGCACTACGTTCTAAGGCAGCCAACCTGACAGGCATCGCTCTGCGTACTGTAATTATCATTTAGCCTATTTATTTTATATTATCACTGTAATCATTTGCACCATTATGTTACTGCTATCTGCACTCTGCATCTGTTTTACTGTTATCTGTTAATTATCAATTGCACTATAAGACAGTCCATCTGTTTCTTTAGCTGCCTAATGCACATATTGGAATAGGTGGGTGAAAATGCCTTGATACCTCCATCTATGCTGTCAGTCACACCAGTCACTTTATTGTCATACCTGCTGCTGATATGTGCCTGTTTACCTCCAGGCTTTGCACAAGTCTATGCACAGTCTATGCAACTTTTTACAGACAGTAGCTCATATTAGTTATTGTCAGAGGCGTCACTTGACCTATTACTGTACTGGGGCACAGCTGGGGCACACATAATTAATGCGAGCGTGCAAAGCGCGCGAATAATTTTTGTTTAGCACTTATTTGTCATTTAAAAAAAAAACATAAACAGTGCTTTAAACTAAATAGACACATCAGATTATGTTGATATGCTCATCAAACATCGTAGATGTCAGATAGCAATCTCCAGAAACCGAGTGGGGGAGCTCACAGTGCTAGGCTAACTGTTACATGAATCAACAACGATAATAGGCATATGCCAGTTAGCTAAAAGACAGCAGCTAACGACTCCAGTAGGCTACTTCAATTTACAGCCAGAACAGCTTGCATGACAGCTGCCTCATACATTAAACGTAAAAAGTAACGTTGTAATATGTAAATCCACATGGAAATGGCGACACAGAGGTGAAAACAAACAACAATGATGAGCAAAATTTACCCGGTACTAACCTGTAAGACGGGTGGAAAGACATAGCGCTCAGACACCGTTGTTACACGTTATGTCACAGCCAAAGTCGCGTGAATAAATAACGATATTAAGTAGCCATGTGCACATTGTTTATGGAGTGAATAAAGTAGCAATGAGTTGCCATATTAAGTAGCTATGTGCGCATTCTGTAGATTATGTAGACCTAAAACTCGAAAGTGTTTTTTTTTTAACTGGTGAAATTTATACTGGGGCACTACAGACCAATACTGGGGCACGTGCCCCAGTAAAATATGTCTGGCGACGCCCCTGGTTATTGTACAGTATGTAAATTCTTGTACTTAATTCTTGTACTTAGTAGTTTGCATAGTAGTTTTATTGTACATATCTCTCCTTGGTTATTTATGTGTGCACATTATGGGGAAGCTTGTAATCTCATTATACTTGTATAATGACAAGTCATTCTATTCTATTCTATTCTATTCTATTCTATTCTTTGGTATTTGTCTCATTTTTGCAATACTATGTGACCCCCCCCCCCCCCGCACGCACACACAGGCGTCCTCCATTTCACAAACCCAAATCTGGTCACCCTAGTAAAGGTCACACTACATAAAGTGAGTGTGAGTGCGTTAGATTCTACTTTCTAGTTTAGCCGATCGTTTCAGGGTTGCTGATTAAAAAAAACTTGTCCACGACTACACTAATCCTGCCGCATGTAACATCTTTACCCACCTGACAGGAGTTGTAGCCTAGGTATTTGTTAGGCCTAGATGCCCGCAGACGTCGCAGGAAAACCGACTGCGTCGTCGTTGATGTGGACGCTCTCTCTCCCTTTCCTGTTGGAAAGGCTGCTGTTTTTAGGAAAAAGTTCACTCTGCAAAACTAAAGGGCGCGTATTTTATGTGGTGTTTGTCAATTGCTTGTTGTTAAGAATTCTGTGCCTCAATCGATACTTTTTGAATGACTGTCCGCCCGGGCTAGTTCCGCATTCGTCCAACTGGTCCAACTGGCCCATCCCCACTAAGGTCTACGTCGCCCGCAAGTCATCATAAAAGAGATGGGTGTGTCAAGTTGTGGAAACGTTCATGGTCTCTTCATATTTTCACGACAGAAAGGGAAGGAAGCACACAACCTTTACAAAGGGAGAGAGAGAATGACACACCTTTTACAGATAGAGAGGGAGGGAGGGAGAGACAAAGACAGACAGGGAGAGAGAGTTGTTGTCGTTACTATTAATGATATTACCTTCTTTTACTTAAGGGATTGTCATAGGGCTTTTTTTTATTATTATTTACATTGGTGAATTGTATAAGTTTTCTTTTCATTTATTTCTTTACCATTCAGTATTATTTATTATTTATCATATTACTATCATTACTTGGACAATATTGAGAGAAAGAGACATCAGCACCTGGTTGAGTGAGAGGGAGAGAGACGGAGAGGGAGGGAAAGAGAAAGAAAGAGAGAGTGAGAAAGAGTGAGAGACAGCAGCACCTGATTGAGTGAGAGATGGGGGAGAGGGAGGGAGAGGGAGGGAGAGAGAGAGAGAGAGAGGCAGAGAGAGGTAGGAGATATGCAGTATGCCAGTACCAAACTAGGAGTCTTAGTAGGAGATATGTAGCAGGACTGTACCAAACTAGGAGTCTTAGTAGGAGTGATGTAGCAGGACTGTACCAAACTAGGAGTCTTAGTAGGAGAGATGTAGCAGGACTGTCTCAAACTAAGAGTCTTAGTAGGAGATATGTAGCAGGACTGTACCAAACTAGGAGTCTTAGTAGGAGTGATGTAGCAGGACAGTCCCAAACTAGGAGTCTTAGTAGGAGAGATGTAGCAGGACAGTACCAAACTAGGAGTCTTAGTAGGAGAGATGTAGCAGGACAGTACCAAACTAGGAGTCTTAGTAGGAGAGATGTAGTGCAGTATGCTAGTACCAAACTAAAAGCTTTTTTATCTCCTATTTATTACTTTTATTACTATCTCATAATGTTCATCTCTGTGTCTCATAATTTGGACTTTTTATTTTATACTTATGCCCATCTCTTAATTTAGACTTTCTTTAATCTAATACTTTGACTCAACATGTATATTTTATACTTATGCCCATCACTTAATTTAGACTTTCTTTAATCTAATACTTTGACTCAACATGTATATTTTTAACAACACTGCCAAGCAAAGGCACCGCTGCAGGAAGATGGATAACATTTTAGCAGTGGCTGTGGTGAATGAAAAAATTATATACAAAACTAAAGCGTCAACAACATATTTGTTACATTTATTTTCTTTTAGAAGACCATAATACTTTGTGAAATGTAAAACATTAAAATATTTAACTTTTGTTAAGTTTATGACTTAAATCCACAACTGCAGAATTAATAAAAATGCAGTAACCATTTATTTCACACAAGGATGTAAGCATTTGGCACAAACATCAAAAGGATTGGCATTAATTACAAGGTCATGTTATGATTAAAGTTTATGTTGATTTAAGAAAAAAAAGGGAAGTAATTTATTAAAATCAACACGAGTAGAATGCAATAAAATATGGAATATGAAAGGCATGACGTGTAATGTCTGTGGAAGTCACTACTTCCTGTCATGGACTCCCTCGTCTAAATAAGACAGCTGGATGACACAGCACAACTAAGGAGTGTGAATCTTCAAAAGGGCGTGAGTGTAAAGTTTACACACTGAATTTTAGCACTCTTCTGCTCGCTCACACACACACAGGTGGTCATAGGTGCAGGTCCTGGTAAAGGAGTGGGTGTCTCTCTCTCTTTCTCTCTCTCTCTCTCTCTCACACACACACACACACACACACACACACACATACACACACAGGTGATCACAGGTGCAGGTCCTGGCAAAGGTGCGGGTCCAGTTGTTGCAGCAGGTCCAGCACGATACCACAGGCTCTCTGTCCCTTCTTGAGCACCATGTCCACCAGGCAGCTCACCTGGTCCTGCCGCACCTGGTTCCTCTCCAGAACCTCAGCGGCCTCCCTGCTGCTCAGCACAGGAGGATTCTGGGCCTGGAGGCGGTCCAATATGTCCTTCAGAACAGCGCTGGAGACTCGGTTTATGAGATCGGGCCGGATGCTGGACAGCAGCTTGGGTCAGAAGAGAAAGACGAGCTGTTATCAGACATGACCTTGCTCTCTCACACACACACACACACACACACACACACACACACACACACACACACACACACACACACACACACACATGTGGTCACAGGTGCAGGTCCTGGAAAAACGAGCTGTTATCAGACATGACCATGATCGTTATCAGATGACATAATGTGATTCTGGTTAGAGATTGTGTTTGGTACATACATTCTACAGTAGGGGGAATACACTATTAGGAGGTGGATAAGCTCTGTTGGGAAATGGATTTTTCTGAACATTGACAGGTGGATAAACTGTTTACTTGCGCTCATCCTCCACTGCATCCCTGTGGGCAACATTAGACTCGTGTCTGCTTATGTTGGGTCACTTTTGTGTTACTGCTTTTTGTGTTCACTTACCAGCTAATTTACTGTTGTGACCTTTTGTGTGGGTTGTCACTCCACAGATAGGTGGATCTTTGTGTAGTAGATTTTAGTGCTCCCAATGTTGTCAGGTCGCTTTGTGTGTTATTTCCTACATCTTACCGGAACTTTTGCATGTGGTTTAAGGCCACATGGTGTCCATTTTGTCGTGGTAGTGACATCACTTTTGTCAGGTCTTTGTGTGTTGCTGTAGGTGTATGGCAACTATGTAGCATGTCTACTTGTTTCGGCCCTTTTGGTTGTGGCTGTTTAACTCCACTTTTGTGTTGGTCACCTTTTGTATGTTACTGTGTTGGTGTGGGAATGTGGCAATTTGTCTCGGTGGTAGCCATTTTGATTAGTGGGAGTGGCACTCACTTGTGTGGCTACCCGTTTGGCTGCCCAGCATTTCAACCTTGTGGCAGCACCTTAACTGGCCCTTTGTGTTAATTCTTTGTTTTACTACCTTGACCCATATTAACACCTGTGTCAGCAGCAGTCTCAAGTTTGTTTGTTTTTTTCTTTTGTAACATTTGATGTCTTTATTTGGAGGCTTTTGGTGTGCACTGCTGGCTGTTGCCTCTCAGCTTGGGATTGTCTGTGTTATGATGTGGACTTTGTGTTGTGTCGTAGTCTTATGTGTTTTTGTGTTTATGTGTTTTTGTCTATCACTTGGGTCAATGGTAGGTTTGTTGTTCGCCGCAGTAGGGCCATCCAATAGTGGGGCGTAACAAGCCTGTGTCTGTGTGTGTGTGTTTCCTGTTTTCTATTTCCCAGTGCTTTTTGTCCCTCTGCGTCTCCCATCTACCTGCTCAGGAGTTCCATGTCACTGACTTGATTAGGAGCACCTGGTCAGGTGATCAAAACTTAAAAACCACCTGCTTCCTGCTGTCTGGGCGTCTTCTGCTACTTTGGTGCTCTTGCTGGTTTCAGTTTTAAACTCTAAAACATGGGAGAGGAAGCTGCCAAAGCTCCTCTTACACGAGTTACGCAAATATGAAATGTGAGTGCAAGGTGAGTATGACTGCTGTGCTATGCTAATGAACGGCCTAATTCTTACACTGGTGCTGTGCTGCCCTGGGCTCGCGCTGGGTGGCCTGTAGTCCTCCCTGCGGATCGTGACCGTCCGGATT
>CM050210.1:2577627-2605127 GCA_027475355.1 Coilia nasus | reverse complement strand
AATAGCACACTGGGTGCTCTATACCATCAGCGTCAGACTGCAACAAAACAGCACCAGCACCACTCTCACTGGCATCAATAGCAAGACAAAAGGGGTAGTCAAAATTTGGTGCTTGCAACACAGGAGAGGTAGCCAAGAGAGACTTTGCATTATCAAAGGCTTCCTGACAACTACTGGACCACTGAAATTGAATGTGAGGACTAAGAAGCCTAGTTAAAGGTGCAACAACCAAAGCAAAATTCTTATAGAAAGCTCTGTAGTAACCGGCCATCCCCAGAAACCTCCGAAGCTCCCGGCGGGTTCCTGGTACAGGAAAATTACATATGGCCTCAACTTTGGCCTTAACTGGTCGAACCTCTCCACCCCCAACAACCTTACCCAGATAGGTTACTCTAGCCTTGCCAAACTCACACTTAGCTAGATTAACTGTCAAGTTAGCAGTGGACAGACGAGTAAACAGTTCTTTTATCTGGTTTACATGGTTAATCCAGGTGGCGCTATAGAGCACCAGGTCATCAAGGTAAGCATCACACCCCTGCATACCAGCCAAAACACGGTTGACAAGTCTTTGGAAGGTAGCAGGAGCGTTTCTAACCCCAAAAGGCATAACTTGATACTGCAAGAAATTGTCAGGCGTTACAAATGCAGACAACTCCTTTGCCCTAGCTGTTAGAGGAACCTGTCAGTACCCTTTTAAGAGATCAAATTTACTTACAAATGTTGCTGACCCAACACGATCTACACAGTCATCGCACCACGGCAAAGGAAAACAGTCTGGCTTTGTTACAGCATTTAGCTTCCTATAATCAGTACAGAAGCGATATGTACCATCTGGTTTAACCAGCAGACAGGGGGAGCTCCAGGCGCTAAAACTGGGTTCTGCAAGATTATTAGCCAACAGGTAATCCACTTCCCTACGCAACAACTCTCTCTTCCTGGGATTCACATGATAGGCATGTTGTTTAATGGGCGTCGCCCCAGCCACATCAATGTCATGCTCAACCAGGGATGTACGAGTTGGAACATCTGAAAAAAGTGAAGGGAAAAACTGTATTAACCCAATAATATAATTTCTCTCCTCACCAGAAAGGTGGGAAAGATACGAAGGCAAATCTGCTAGAACCTCTGAATTTTTAAGACGCCCCACCACGATCTCTCGCGGTGGCACACTCACCCCCTCTTCCGACTCCTGACTGACAGAACCAAGACCACATTCACTCACCACAGTGGACACAGCAACAACAGACTGACTAGGGCACTCACCTAGTATGGCAGGGTTCAACTCAACAGATACAGGTAGAACAGATACAGGTAGTACAGATGGAAAATATGGCTTTAAAAGATTAATATGACAAACCTGAACCTTTTTACGCCGATCAGGGGTGTTCAACAAGTAATTATGATCCGGCAAGCATTTTGCTACTTCATAAGGACCACTGAACTTGGCCTGAAAGGGACTACTCAACAAGGGCAACAGCGCCAACACCTGGTCACCAGGCCGAAACTGACGGTGCTCTGCTTTCCTGTTAAACAAAGTCTGCATCTTAGACTGAGCTTTCCCCAGTCTACGTCTTGCTGCAGCCCTGGCCTCATACAAACGATACCTGAAGCCTGAAACATAATCCAAGACATTTACTGGTGCTTCAGCAGCACACCACTCATCTGCTAAAACAGCTGTTGGTCCCCTCACCACATGTCCAAACACAAGCTCGTTAGGGCTGAAGCCAGTGCTCTCCTGTACCACCTCCCAAATAGCTAAAAGTAACCAGGGTAAACCCTCCTCCCAATCAGCCCCAAGCTCAACACAATAGGACCTCAAGAGAGACTTCAAGGTCTGATGGAAGCGTTCGAGGGCACCCTGACTTTGAGGATGATACGCACTAGAGATGTTGTGTTTAGCTTTTAATTGACGTAAAGCCCTGGCAAACTGTTTCGACATAAAATTAGACCCTTGGTCACTTTGTATGACCTTGGGAATACCAAAAATGGACATAAAAGTAGTGAGAGCCTTTAAAACAGATTTAGATGTGATAGACCTGAGAGGATAAGCTGCAGGATATCGTGTAGATTGACACATTACGGTCAACAAGTAACAGTGGCCAGCTTTGGATCGGGGCAATGGTCCCACACAGTCAACAATTAAGTGCTCAAATGGACTAGACACAGCTGGAATAGGACGTAAAGGAGCTACAGGAATCTTTTGGTTAGGTTTGCCAGTTACTTGACATACATGACAAGCTCTTACAAAAGATGACACATCTCGCTTCAACTTTGGCCAGAAGAAACGGCGCGCAACCCGATCATAAGTCTTCCTTACCCCTGTGTGTCCAGCTACTCCATTATGAGCCAACTCCAAGACAGACTTTCTAAATTTGCAGGGAACTACAACCTGCAACACAGTATTGGTAAATGTATCACACTTAAGCACCCATTGTCTGCACAACAGACCATCTTGCATGCAGTAGCGTGATACTGAATCACCAACTTTGTGCTTACTTGTTACTAAATCAAACAAAGGTTGAAGAGTGGAGTCAGCGCCCTGTTCCCTGATCAGTTCGTCTCGAGTCACTTTAAACAAATCAGAGAAAAAACCATCTGTCTTATTAGAAACCACATCCGTGGTTGGGAACTTGCCATGGTTCACCAGTTCCACAGAAGGAACTACCTTTGTCTCAGCTGTCACCTCTGAAATACCATCACAATCAAGAACACAGTCACAGTCAACATCACAGGTAAGTTTCCCCTCTACAGGTAGCTTTGAGGAACTACAGTCTACACTCTCTGGTTTAATAAAAAATGTGTCTTCCAAACCTACATCTGCACCAGGGTCTCCGCGCCTGGCCATGGCACGAGTGACAGCACATGCAGAAAAAACGTCAGGATGTCTCTGGGAACACCAATCTGGTTTCCGTAGTAACTCTGGCACAGACACTACAACTGGTGGTGACACCAGGTCAGCATTACCCCACACCTCTCCCCCAGCTAGGTCATTACCTAGAATAAATGAAACTCCAGGCACAGGGAGTGATGGTCGTACCCCAACTACAACAACATCAGAGACCAGCTTAGAGGCTAGGCGGATTTTGTGTAAGGGTACTTTAACAGGAGTCATTTCAATACCCCTGACCAAGACATGAGTTCCTGTGGCTGTACCATCAGACAGTGGCAAGACTCCATCTAATAAGAAAGACTGGGCAGCACCAGTGTCACAGAGTATGCGAACTGGCACTCTTAGCTGCTGCCCTGGCAAAGACACAAAGCCATCTGTAATAAAAGGAGTGTAATCCATGTCACCTTTACCAAAATCAACAGCCAACGAAGCCACGGTACCTCCCCTCATACTAAGCAAGCTAGTGTTACCAGAGGAGACTAAGCCCACAGGTTTAATTGTTTTCCCCTTTTTGCTAAGGGCTACACACTCTGACACCTTATGCCCTGTCTTCTTACAATAAAAGCACCTTACCTCAACCTTGCCATTAGGAGAATGACTGGGATAACTAGATGAAAATTGCCGTGGAGAATTATCTACCCCTGCAGGGTGTGGCCTAATCCTAGGTAGATCCCGTAACCGGTTCTGATAGCTACTTTGGCGGGCATCAGGAATACGCTTGTGCGTCAGCACATACTTATCTGCCAGAACAGCAGCCTCGTCCAGGTGTTTTACCTCTTGTTCATTTAGGTAAACAGCAACAGGCTCAGGGAGGCAGTTCATAAAATCCTCCAAGAGAACCAACTGTTTAATCTGCTCCCTGGAGTCTGCTTTCTGTGCTGTGCACCACCTATCAAAGAGGCACTCTTTCTCTCGAGCAAACTCTACGAAGGTCTGCTGATCTGGTTTCTTGAGATTTCTAAACTTCTGGCGATAAGCCTCAGGAACAAGCTTGTATGCATGCAAGATAGTGGTTTTAACAACATCATACTGCTTAGCCTGGTCACTGCTCAAAGCAGAAACGACCTCCTGCGTTTTTCAACTGAACACACTCTGAAACATTAAAGGCCACATTTCTTTGGGTCAGTCCAAAGTGGTCGCCACCCTCTCAAAGTGAGAGAAATATCTGTCAACATCCTTCTCTGAGAAGGGTGGTACCAAACGAATATTTCGGCTCACATCAAATACACCAGGAGTTAAAGGTCCTAAGGGAAACTGTCCATCAAATGCTCGCTTCCTTGACATATGTACAGGCACACAACACAGGCCAAAAGGATTCTCTTAAACAGCATATAAAACTGCCAAACACCAGCAATGAGCTACAAACGCTGGAAATACTACTCCCCATACAATAAACCTTACAGTTTAAGCATAACTCACCATTTGTTCTCTACTGGTAAATTCTCGAAAGCACACAGCCAAACACAGTAGTCGAACACAGAAATACCCTCTACAACAAAGTAGGCCAAATTTAAATAGCCTACGCGTTCGCTTGTGCAACCTAGAATGCTGCCGATAGGCTACACACAAAAAACACCGAACGCGAATCGATCTAAAAATAGATCACATGCGTTCCACACAACAAAGCGAAAAACCGCTACAACAGCGAACGCTAAACAACACTACACTTTCACACGCCAAGTCTACTCACCCATCCACAGGCCGAGCCAAAAATACTTCCCATACATACAGTAAGACTTCAGGTGGTGGCTGCTGATACTTCCTTGCACAGTCCTCTGGTATCCTACTAATTACACACTAATTAGCCTGGCTAGTGTTCCAGGGCTTGCCGGTGTAACGGCTTGGGCTGTGGTCAGCTTGACTGGTGAATTTCACTGAATATCCATGAAGCCCCCGCCTAGGCTACAACACGTCCCCGCCCCCTGATCTCCATATGCATGAAGCATGTGCCTCCCGCCTAGGCTACAACACGTCCCCGCCCCCGGATCACCATAAGCATGAAGCATGACTGAGACAACGGTACAAAGTTTCGCCGAATAAAGAGTCTGTCGGCAACGAAAGTGCAATGAACGACCACACACAAGTGTCATCTACACACAATAAAAACATGTTGCATGAACAGTAACAAAATACACACATATTTAAAATTGTCGTCCGAGAGAGGGCTCGAACCAAAGAAATGAGATCACTAGAGCCAACACCATTGCCAGGCTGAGCTCGATCCTGCTACGCCACGGATCGCCGAGTCAGCCCTCTTCCTGACTGGTACATATCCAACACTGACCTAATTTGACACAAGTTAACATAGGTGAAAACGTAAACGCCCATGTTAACTGGTGATATCACAAGTTAACATGGGCGTTCGCTCTTTTCATAGCATGTCAACTGGTGTCGATTGAGGTGAGTGTTGAAGTGTGTTACAGTAACGTGTGTTTGATGGCAGGTCGTGGCGCAACGGGAATGTGCAAGGGCCTTGTGCTGAGTGCACTGCGTGGTGGGTTTGCATTTCTAGTTCGATTCTTGTTCGGAGGACCATGTTTTTTTTTTTTTGTTGTGAATTGTGTTACGGTTCATGCAGCGTGTTTGTTATTGTGTGTGGTTGAGACTGGAGTGATCGTTAATTGCATTTTTATTGTTTGGACAATATGGGCCGCTTTGAAGGCCTAAAAAAGCCGCAGCGTTTGCTTATGTTAACTTGCGAACGCCCATGTTAACTTGTGATATCACCAGTTAACATGGGCGTTTACGTGTTCACCTATGTTAACTTGTGTCAAATTAGGTCAGTGTTGGATATGTACCAGTCAGGAAGAGGGCTGACTCAGCGATCCGTGGCGTAGCAGGATCGAGCTCAGCCTGGCAGTGGTGTTGGCTCTAGTGATCTCATTTCTTTGGTTCGAGCCCTCTCTCGGACGACAATTTTAAATGTGTGTGTATTTTGTTACTGTTCATGCAACATGTTTTTATTGTGTGTAGATGACACTTGTGTGTGGTCGTTCATTGCACTTTCGTTGCCGACAGACTCTTTATTCGGCGAAACTTTGTACCGTTGTCTCAGTCATGCTTCATGCTTATGGTGATCCGGGGGCGGGGACGTGTTGTAGCCTAGGCGGGAGGCACATGCTTCATGCATATGGAGATCCGGGGGCGGGGACGTGTTGTAGCCTAGGCGGGGGCTTCATGGATATTCAGTGAAATTCACCAGTCAAGCTGACCACAGCCCAAGCCGTTACACCGGCCTCGGGGCGACTGGTTAACGCTGAACTCGCTGCAGTAACCTGCACGAAGCGTGCCCCCGACAGGAGTGCGAAACTCCAGACCAGGATTACCCCTCAAAACAACAAACTAAAATAAAAAAGACAAAGAAACAAACAGTGCTCCGAAGGAAGGGTAAACCCAGCTGAAGCACTCTTCCTAACCAGAGACAATAGCTAGCTGCTCAACCAAACGAAGCTCACCTGAATGCACAGAAGTCTATGGTCCCGTTTCTCCACCTGTTTCAGATTCCGGGCGAGATCCCCAATTATGTTACGGCGCAGCAGGGCTCTCAAGTTTTGAAGTTTGGTGGGAGTGAGATTTTTTTTTTTTTCCGAATTATCGAACCATCAACCCATCAAGTGTGTTCAACACAGCTACTTAAAAAAATAGCAAATTTGATTCGATCAAATTTCAGTGCTTATTCCATGACAAATAATAATAACAATAATAAGACAATACCACTCATTAGTACTAATAGTTATGAATGAACAGAACAGAGTACTGAACAGTGGTGTGCACATATGTGTATTTCTGTGTGTTTATGACGTGTTTATGTTGAGTGTTGTAAGTGTTTGTTGCAGATTTAGATGCCTTTAATACTGACACTGGGGGCTCCCATTTAAAGCAATTAGGCAATGCCAGCCATTTTCACTGTCATGATTGCTGAGAGGGTTCCGTCCAGAGCCAATGCGTTTCTGGTTTTGGTCTTGTTTAAGCTTACCATGGAAAAACCCTCTCTGCATCTGCATTTGAGTGTGGCAGAGTTAAAACTAATTTGCCGATTGCAGACAGCCTGGGAAATCTGCTCCTTCCAGTCACCTTTGAAAAAAAACAAAGAACACATCATCTGTCCCACCTGACTTAGGATTCTGCGCCTTTGCCCAGAAGGACAGAAGACTCTTCTGCGTCTTTCCTGACATTCTAAGTAAACAAGCAGCTGTTAAACGTTTAGAAAAAAAGCATCCCTGATCATGACAAATCTAAGGGCTAGTCCCGACACAGCAAACGCCGAGCGAATATTCGTGGTCGTCAGACTCGGCAAAAGCTCCAAGAGATACAGTAGCGGGCCAGCGATTAATTTCCAGCCGAATATAGTCATCACATTGTGGGTCAGCCTTTAGCAGCAGGCTGGTGTTTTTACTGTAATGCAGCTCGAGCCGTAAAAAGCTTGAAAATGGACATATGTACGCCACTGATGTCGGCGGTCTTATGAGTAAAACTATGAAATAACTTAAGAAATATATGAAGAATTTAAGTTATTACCTGATGGTCTGAGTCCTCAGTCCCGGCGTCCTGACCAAAGGTGCTGGTTTTCTTCAGTTCTTCATACTGTAGCACCTAGCACCTAGGTCACTCAGAAATTTCGAATATGAGTGCAGCGCGCGCTTAGCTGGAAGGTCTGCCAGACAACAGTACAGTCTAGTTTCTCATTGGCTGTTGGCTGAATAGGGGGTCTGGTAACCTGGTCTGAGCACAGAAGCCTGTGACTCGTTTGCACACAGGACGAAGGAAATTCTGTGCGGTGATTGAAGAAGGGTTTATATTTATTTATTTATTTTTGAGAGGTGAAAAATTTTGAGAGTGAGAAATACCATGTGTGGCGTGTGAGCGTGTGAACTCGTTGAGATGCGTGTGTCACACTCTCAAAGAGTGAGACTTGAGAACACTGCGGCGCAGGCTCGTTCATACGCCGCAACATAAAGGAGGGGACACCACACAAAGGTTCACAGTTCAACAATGAATTTTATTAAACAGTACAACCAACTGCAAATAAACTAAAAGTGTCTAGGGTGCAAATACAAATGATGTCGTGCCTGAGTGGATGTATGTGTGTGTCAGTAAGTGGTCAATGTAGAGGCAAGGAAAATGAGGGAGAGTGAGAAAGGGGAGAGAGAGTAAGAGAGATCAAGAGGCAAGGAGAAAGCTAAAGTGTGTCCATGCACAAGGAAAGAAAGTGCCCCCAAATGAGGGAGAGAGAACGCCACATTTAAACCACCTCTACCAGGTGCACTCCATGATCTAATTAGAGCTACCAGGCCCAGCCCTGCCCCTGCACTGACAGACTGGTACCTGAAGGGGGCCCAGTGGGGTCGTAACAACACACACACCTCTACACACACAACGCACACATGTTCATATGACACATCTGATTATTACACACACTTACCTCTACACACACAACACACACACCTCTTCACATCAACACACACACACACTTACCTCTACACACACAACACACACACGTTCATATGACACATCTGATTATTACACACACTTACCTCTACACACACAACACACACACATTCATATGACACATCTGATTATTACACACACTTACCTCCACACACACACACTTACCTCTACACACACAACACACACACCTCTTCACATGAACACACACACACACACTTACACACACACACACACACCCTTACCTCTACACACAACACACACACTTCTTTACATGAACACACACACACACATGCATACACACATCTTTTTTCATATGAACACACACACAGGCACCATTACTCCTCATACATTCTCTCACAGACACACAGACACACCACACTCTCCCACTGTTAGTGTAACACAAGATCACACACACACACACACACACACACACACACACACACACACACACACACACACACACACACACACACACACACACACACACACAGACGTTCACTTCTCTTTATGTACCTGTGCTTTTTAGTCTAACACAGAATGGCACACACACACACACACACACACACACACACACACATGGCTACTCATATGCGCTCTCACAGACACACACACACAAACACACACACACACACACAGGGCTACTCATATGCGCTCTCACAGACACACACACAAACACACACACACACACACACACACACACACACACACACACACACACACACACAGTAGTTCACTTCTCTTTATGTATCTCTCCTTTTCAGTCTAACACAGAATGGCACACACACACACACACACACACACACACACACACACACACACACACACACACACACACACACACAAGGCTACTCATATGTGCTCTCACACACACACACACACACACACACACACTAGTTTACTTATCACGTATTACTCCAATCAGTAGTTTAACACAGAACAACAAATAGACACACACACACACACACACACACACAGTAGTTCACTTCTCATGATGTGTATCCCTCTCATCACACACCCCAACCCCCCTCACTGGCGCCCCCACAGGTCTGTTGTTGTGTGTTAACACTCACACTAGTGTCTCCAGTTTGCACTGAGGATCCTTGAGGAGGTCTGAGAGATGCTGAACTCCTGCATCATGAAGCTCATTGAAACTGAGGTCCAGCTGCTTCAAACTGCAGGAGGTTGATCTGGCAGCTGATGCTAAAGCAGCACAACTCTTCTCTGTGAGGGAACAACACCTCAGCCTGGGAGAAACATAATGACACATCTGATTATTACACACACACCTCTACACACACAACACACACACATTCATATGACACATCTGATTATTACACACACACCTCTACACACACAACCTCATTAGGGTAACACAGGGTGATGAATACCACACACAAACACACACACACACTCATTAGGGTAACACAGGGTGACGAAAACCACACACACACACACTCACACACACACACACACACACATTAGGGTAACACAGGGTGATGAATGCCACACACACACACACACACTCATTAGGGTAACACAGGGTGACGAATACCACACACACACACACTCTCACACACACACTCACACTCATTAGGGTAACACAGGGTGATGAATACCACACACACACACACACTCATTACCACAACACACACACGTTCATATGACACATCTGATTATTACACACACACACCTCTACACACACAACACACACATGTTCATATGACACATCTGATTATTACACACACTTACCTCTACACACAGAACACACACAGGTTCATATGACACATCTGATTATTACACACACACCTCTACACACACAACACACACACCTCTTCACATGAACACACACACACACTTACCTCTACACACACAACACACACACGTTCATATGACACATCTGACTATTACACACACTTACCTCTACACACACAACACACACACATTCATATGACACATCTGATTATTACACACACTTACCTCTACACACACACACTTACCTCTACACACAGAACACACACACCTCTTCACATGAACACACACACACACACACACACACTTACCTCTACACACGCCTCTTCACATGAACACACACACACACACTTACACACACACACACACACCCTTACCTCTACACACAACACACACACTTCTTTACATGAACACACACACACACACACGCATACACACATCTTTTTTCATATGAACACACACACAGGCACCATTACTCCTCATACATTCTCTCACAGACACACAGACACACCACACTCTCCCACTGTTAGTGTAACACAAGATCACACACACACACACACACACACACACACACACACACACACACACACACACACACACACACACACAGGCACCATTACTCCTCATACATTCTCTCACAGACACACAGACACACCACACTCTCCCACTGTTAGTGTAACACAAGATCACACACACACACACACACACACACACACACACACACAGGCACAATTACTCCTCATACATTCTCTCACAGACACACAGACACACCACACTCTCCCACTGTTAGTGTAACACAAGATCACACACACACACACACACACACACACACACACACACACACACACACACAGGCACCATCACTCCTCATACATTCTCTCACAGACACACAGACACACCACACTCTCCCACTGTTAGTGTAACACAAGATCACACACACACACACACACACACACACACACACACACACACACACACACACACACACACACACACAGAAGTTCACTTCTCTTTATGTATCTGTGCTTTTTAGTCTAACACAGAATGGCACACACACACACACACACACACACACACACACATGGCTACTCATATGCGCTCTCACAGACACACACACACAAACACACACACACACACACAGGGCTACTCATATGCGCTCTCACAGACACACACACAAACACACACACACACACACACACACACACACACACACAGTAGTTCACTTCTCTTTATGTATCTCTCCTTTTCAGTCTAACACAGAATGGCACATACACACACACACACACACACACACACACACACATACACACACACACACACACAGGGCTACTCATATGTTCTCTCACAGACACACACACACACACACACTAGTTTACTTATCACGTATTACTCCAATCAGTAGTTTAACACAGAACAACAAATAGACACACACACACACACACACACACACACACACACACACACACACACAGTAGTTCACTTCTCATGATGTGTATCCCTCTCATCACACACCCCAAACCCCCTCACTGGCGCCCCCACAGGTCTGTTGTTGTGTGTTAACACTCACACTAGTGTCTCCAGTTTGCACTGAGGATCCTTGAGGAGGTCTGAGAGATGCTGAACTCCTGCATCATGAAGCTCATTGAAACTGAGGTCCAGCTGCTTCAAACTGCAGGAGGTTGATCTGGCAGCTGATGCTAAAGCAGCACAACTCTTCTCTGTGAGGGAACAATCCACCAGCCTGGGAGAAACATAATGACACATCTGATTATTACACACACACCTGTACACACACAACACACACACGTTCATATAACACATCTGATTATTACACACACACCTCTACACACACAACACACACGTTCATATGACACATCTGATTATTACACACACACCTGTACACACACAACACACACACGTTCATATGACACATATGATTATTACACACACACCTCTACACACACAACACACACACACACACACTCATTAGGGTAACACAGGGTGATAAATACCACACACACACACACACACACACACACTCATTAGGGTAACACAGGGTGAAGAAAACCACACACACACACACTCACACACACACACACACACACATTACGGTAACACAAGGTGATGAATGCCACACACACACACACACACACTCATTAGGGTAACACAGGGTGACGAATACCACACACACACACACTCTCACACTCATTAGGGTAACACAGGGTGACGAATACCACACACACACACACTCTCACACACACACTCACACTCATTAGAGTAACACAGGGTAATGACCACAAACACACACACACATTCATTAGTGTAACACAGGGTGATGAATACCACACACACACTCGGAGGGTGGCAAAAACACACCCACAAAATAATATGAGATGACAAAACTCTGTCTCTCTCTCTCTCCCTTACACACACACACACACACACACACACACACACAAACAAATCAGTTTGTCATCATGTTTCACTCCAATCATTAGTGTAACGCAGTAAAACACAAACACAGACACACACACACACACACACACACACACTTAATGTAGTGTGACCTTTACACAGACCTACACTAACAAACATACATGATTATTACACTCACTTATCTCTACATGTACAACACACACACACACACACACACTCACACACACACAGTAGTGCACTTTTCATCGTGTATTTTTCCCATCACTTGACTTGACTTGAATTATCAGTGTATCCCAGCATGGGAAATACACACAAACACAAACACACACACACACACATAAATACATATATCACAGGTTCACACCCACACACACACACAGTAGTTCACTTCTCATGATGTGTATCCCTCCCATCATACACCCCAACCCCCCTCACTGGCGCCCCACACAGGTCTGTTGTTGTGTGTTAACACTCACTCTAGTGTCTCCAGTTTGCACTGAGGATCCTTGAGGAGGTCTGAGAGATGCTGAACTCCTGCATCATGAAGCTGATTGCCACTGAGGTCCAGCTTCTTCAAACTGCAGGAGGTTGATCTGGCAGCTGATGCTAAAGCAGCACAACTCTTCTCTGTGAGGGAACAACACCTCAGCCTGGGAGAAACATAATGACACATCTGATTATTACACACACACCTCTACACACACAACACACACACATTCATATGACACATCTGATTATTACACACACACCTCTACACACACAACACACACACGTTTATATGACACATCTGATTTTTACACACACACCTCTACACACACAACACACACGTTCATATGACACATCTGATTATTACACACACACCTCTACACACACAACACACACACATGTTCATATGACACATCTGATTATTACACACATTTACCTCTACACACACAACACACACACACGTTCATATGACACATCTGATTATTACACACACTTACCTCTACACACACAACACACACACGTTCATATGACACATCTGATTATTACACACACTTACCTCTACACACACAACACACACACTTCTTCACATGAACACACACATCTTTGCCTCACACACAAATACACACAGAAACACACACACACTGTTCTCCCCCCCTCACACGCACACATGAACACACACACACACACAAACACACTCACACATATTAGTGTAACAGAGGCTGACAAATACAAACACACACACACTCACACACACTCACACTCATTAGGGTAACACAGGGTGACAAATACCACACACACACACACACACACACACACACACACACTCACACTCATTAGGGTGACGAATACCACACACACACACTGAAACTCATAATGGTAACACAGGGTGACAAATACCACACACACACACACTCTCACTCATTAGGGTGACGAACACCACACACACACACACACACACTCATTTGTGTAACACAGGGTGACACATACCACATACACACATACACACACTCTAACACACACACACACACACTCTACGGTAACACAGGCTGACAAATACAAACACACAAACACATACACACACACACACACTCATTAGGGTAACACAGGGTGACAAATACCACACACACACATACACACACACACACACACTCATTAGGGTTACACAGGGTGACCAATACCACACCACACACACACACACACACACACACTCATTAGGGTCACACAGAGCAACGAATACCACACACACACTCATTAGGGTAACACAGGGTGACGAAAACCTCACACACACACTCTCACACACACACTCATTAGGGTAATACAGGGTGATGAATACCACACACACACACACACACACACACACACACACACTCATTAGGGTAACACAGGGTGATGAATACCACACACACACACACACACACACACACTCATTGGTGTAACACAGGGTGATGAATACCGCACACACACTCAGAGGGTGGCAAAAACACACACACAAAATAATATGAGATGACAAAACTCTCTCTCTCTCTCTCTCTCCCTTACACACACACACACACACACACACACAAAAATCAGTTTATTTGTCATCATGTTTCACTCCAATTATTAGTGTAATGCAGTATAACACACACACACACACACACACACACACACACACACACTTAATGTAGTGTGACCTTCACACAGACCTACACTAACAAACATACATGATTATTACACTCACGTATCTCTACCTGTACAACATACACACACACACACACATACACTCACACACAGTAGTTCACTTCTCATGATGTGCATCCCTCCCATCACACACCCCAAACCCCCCTCACTGGCGCCCCCCACAGGTCTGTTGTTGTGTGTTAACACTCACACTAGTGTCTCCAGTTTGCACTGAGGATCCTTGAGGAGGTCTGAGAGATGCTGAACTCCTGCATCATGAAGCTGATTGTCACTGAGGTCCAGCTTCTTCAAACTGCAGGAGGTTGATCTGGCAGCTGATGCTAAAGCAGCACAACTCTTCTCTGTGAGGAAACACTTCACCAGCCTGGGAGAAACATAATGACACATCTGATTATTACACACACACCTCTACACACACAACACACACGTTCATATGACACATCTGATTATTACACACACACCTCTACACACACAACACACACACATGTTCATATGACACATCTGATTATTACACACATTTACCTCTACACACACAACACACACACACGTTCATATGACACATCTGATTATTACACACACTTACCTCTACACACACAACACACACACGTTCATATGACACATCTGATTATTACACACACTTACCTCTACACACACAACACACACACTTCTTCACATGAACACACACATCTTTGCCTCACACACAAATACACACAGAAACACACACACACTGTTCTCCCCCCCTCACACGCACACATGAACACACACACACACACAAACACACTCACACATATTAGTGTAACAGAGGCTGACAAATACAAACACACACACACTCACACACACTCACACTCATTAGGGTAACACAGGGTGACAAATACCACACACACACACACACACACACACACACACACACTCACACTCATTAGGGTGACGAATACCACACACACACACTGAAACTCATAATGGTAACACAGGGTGACAAATACCACACACACACACACTCTCACTCATTAGGGTGACGAACACCACACACACACACACACACACACTCACACTCATTTGTGTAACACAGGGTGACACATACCACATACACACATACACACACTCTAACACACACACACACACACTCTACGGTAACACAGGCTGACAAATACAAACACACAAACACATACACACACACACACACTCATTAGGGTAACACAGGGTGACAAATACCACACACACACATACACACACACACACACACTCATTAGGGTTACACAGGGTGACCAATACCACACCACACACACACACACACACACACACTCATTAGGGTCACACAGAGCAACGAATACCACACACACACTCATTAGGGTAACACAGGGTGACGAAAACCTCACACACACACTCTCACACACACACTCATTAGGGTAATACAGGGTGATGAATACCACACACACACACACACACACACACACACACACTCATTAGGGTAACACAGGGTGATGAATACCACACACACACACACACACACACACACACACACACACACACACTCATTGGTGTAACACAGGGTGATGAATACCGCACACACACTCAGAGGGTGGCAAAAACACACACACAAAATAATATGAGATGACAAAACTCTCTCTCTCTCTCTCTCTCTCTCCCTTACACACACACACACACACACACACAAAAATCAGTTTATTTGTCATCATGTTTCACTCCAATTATTAGTGTAATGCAGTATAACACACACACACACACACACACACACACACACACACTTAATGTAGTGTGACCTTTTCACAGACCTACACTAACAAACATACATGATTATTACACTCACGTATCTCAACATGTACACACACACACACACACACACACACACACTTAATGTAGTGTGACCTTCACACAGACCTACACTAACAAACATACATGATTATTACACTCACTTATCTCTACCTGTACAACATACACACACACACACACATACACTCACACACAGTAGTTCACTTCTCATGATGTGCATCCCTCCCATCACACACCCCAAACCCCCCTCACTGGCGCCCCCCACAGGTCTGTTGTTGTGTGTTAACACTCACACTAGTGTCTCCAGTTTGCACTGAGGATCCTTGAGGAGGTCTGAGAGATGCTGAACTCCTGCATCATGAAGCTTATTGCCCCTGAGGTTCAGCTCCTTCAAACTGCAGGAGGTTGATCTGGCAGCTGATGCTAAAGCAGCACAACTCTTCTCTGTGAGGAAACACTTCACCAGCCTGGGAGAAACATAATGACACATCTGATTATTACACACACACCTCTACACACACAACACACACACGTTCATATGACACATCTGATTATTACACACACTTACCTCTACACACACAACACGCACGTTCATATGACACATCTGATTATTACACACACACCTCTACACACACAACACACACACGTTCATATGACACATCTGATTATTACACACACTTACCTCTACACACACAACACACACACGTTCATATGACACATCTGATAATTATACACACTTATCTCTACACACACAACACACACACACACTTACCTCTACACACACACAACACACACACCTGTTCACATGAACACACACACACACACACACACTTACCCCTACATACACAACACACACACTTCTTCACATGAACACACACATCTTTGTCTCACATACACACACACACACACACACCGTACCCCCCCCCCCCCCTACACACACATGAACACACACACACACACAAATACACATATTAGTGTAACAGAGGCTGACAAATACAAACACACAAACACACACACACTCATTAGGGTAACACAGGGTGACAAATACCACACACACACACACATACACACTCACACTCATTAGGGTGACGAATACAACACACACAGACACACTCATTAGGGTAACACAGGGTGACAAATACCACACACACACACACACACACACTAATTAGGGTAACACAGGGTGACGAATACCACACACACACACACACACATTCATTAGGGTGATGAATACCACACACACACACTCACACTCATTAGGGTGACGAATACCACACACACAAACTCACACTCATTAGGGTAACACAGGGTGACAAATACCACACACACACACACACACACTCACACTCATTAGGGTAACACAGGGTGACAAATACCACACACACACACACACACACACACACACACACACACACACACACACTCACTCACACTCATTAGGGTGACGAATACCACACACACACACTCACACTCATTAGGGTAACACAGGCTGACAAAAACCACACACACACACACTCACACACACACACACTCACACTAATTAGGGTGACGAATACCACACACACTTTCTCACACACACACACTCACACTCATTAGGGTGACGAATACCACACACACACACTCACACTCACACACACATTAGAGTAAAACAGGGTGATGAATACCACACACACACTCTCTCTCTCACACACACACACACTCACACTCATTAGGGTAATGAATACTACACACACACTCTCTCTCTCACACACACACACACACACACACTCACACTCATTAGGGTGACGAATACCACACACACACACACTCACACACACACACTCATTAGGGTAACACAGGGTGACGAATACCACACACACACTCTCTCTCTCTCACACACACACACTCACACTCATTAGGGTGACGAATACCACACACACACACTCACACACACTCATTAGGGTAACACAGGGTGACGAATACCACACACACACACTCTCTCTCACACACACACACACACACACTCACACTCATTAGGATGACGAATACCACACACACACACACTCACACTCTTTACGGTAACACAGGGTGACAAATACCCCCCACACACACACACACACACACACACACTCATTAGGGTAACACAGGGTAACAAATACCACACACACACACACACACACACACACACACACACACACTCATTAGGGTAACACAGGGTAACAAATACCACACACACACACACACACACACACACACACACACACACTCATTAGGGTCACACAGGGTGACAAATACCACACACACACACACTCACACACACACTCATTAGGGTAACACAGAGTGACGAATACCACACACACACACACACACACACTCTTTAGGGTAACACAGGGTGACGAATACCACACACACACACTCACACACACACACACGCACGCACACACACACACACACACACACACACACACACACACTTAACTCATTCAGTGCCAGCCATTTTCAAAGTTGGTCATGTCCCAGTGCCAGGATTTTTTGAACATTTCAGTGTTTTTTCAAGACCCACAGAAAATTGAGTTCTATGTCTGTGTCAACAAAAAACATACCAAAAGAAACTCCAGACTTTCCTTTATCATCAGATTTTTTTTTTTTTTTTGTACCTCTTTCCATTCCTTAGCAATTGTCTGGAGAACATGGGTGGGTGTAACTAAAAATGCTGATTTCTGACCAAAATACTGAGAAAAATGGCTTTTTGTAACGAGCAACATTTCAAGCAGAAAATGTCTTTGATTACAATTGTTTTTGCTTCAGAGACATCTCAAACATTATGAAAAGTGATCCCATTGTATACTGCACCAAAAATAACGCTGGCAACATTATTTATAAATTAAAAAAATACAAATTTATTTATAAAACCATGTAGGCACATTTCATAGATTCTTTGAAGCACAGCTAAAAGCAACACTTCATGGGAAACACTTTGTGCGTAAACATTTCAAAGGCAAAAATTAGACTTTCTAGCAGCTATTTATGTACAGCACACTATGTTATAACTGTAGTGCTTCTAGCTCTGCCCCTCTGTGTGCGCGCGTGTGTATGCATGTGTGTGCATGAGAAGCAGAGCAGAGAAGCAGAGCAGAGAAGACCTATAAACACGATCTAAAATACCGGTCCATACATCTAGTATCGGAGTAAGCTATGCAATTAGACTACTGCTCCATGCTTGTAAATGTAATATTTCTGAACGTCACCAAACACGATATAAAACATTGTAACATTTTAGTGTGGGAACTTGGCTCAGAGAGGGGATAGGCAAACCGAAACCGAACTAAATATACAACGCCTTCAGAGCAAAATAACATCGTATTCCACAGGATCCGCACACAGAACAACTAGATTAACACGTGAGAATGATAGCACAGGAAATTATGATGTTGGGAGAGTGCAGTGAATCCGTGCGCTTTACCAAATGTAGAGAGCTGGGTCGTCAGTGACTTGCTGTCGGCGCAGACGGGTCAGTCAAGTGCAGGTGTAGCTATCTATGAAACAGCGCGACAGGCTGCTCATTATGCATTACCTAAAGTGAAATTAGTCTATTGGTGGCTTGCAGAAGCTAAACGTGAGATGTTGCTAGGAAAACAGTAGCTTCAACATACGTGCTGACAGGATTTATTTTGATCAAGCTAGCAGTGTGCAAAACTGCGAGCAATTGAGCAAGCCAGGTCTAGTGTCTCTTCTTTGAGACAATGTTAGATGATCACATATCCACACTGATACTGGTACTACCCACAGAATGGGTTCCCTTGTGATTACAACTTTGATTTTTGTACACAAGCTAGATCAGATGATTACCCCACCTCCCCTGTAAAAAAACGCAATTGACTCGATAACGCGTAATTGGCACTGGGCGTTACTATCGTAAAAGACGCGTTTTCGCGTCATTGGCATCGAATGAGTTAATGTAGTGTGACCTTTACACAGACCTACACTAACAAACATACATGATTATTACACTCACTTATCTCAACCTGTACACACACACACACACACACACATTCTCTCTCTCTCACACACACACACACAGTAGTGCACTTTTCATCGTGTATTTCTCCCATCACTTGACTTGACTTGAATTATTAGTGTATCCCAGCATGGGAAATACACACAAACACAAACACACACACACACACACACACACAAACACACACACACACACATACACACACATAATTACATATATCACAGGTTCACACACACACACACACACACACACACACAGTAGTTCACTTCTCATGATGTGTATCCCTCCCATCACACACCCCAAACCCCCTCACTGGCGCCCCCCACAGGTCTGTTGTTGTGTGTTAACCCTTTTACTGCCAAAGTCGCAAAACTGCGACAGGACGCGATACTGAATAAAACAGCCTGTTGTGTCAAGTAGAGTGTTTAATGCTGTTAAACCTCCTGTCCACTAGTTGGCAAGTAGAGTGTTTAATGCTGTTAAACCTCCTGTCCACTAGTTGGCAAGTAGAGTGTTTAATGCTGTTAAACCTCCTGTCCACTAGTTGGCAAGTAGAGTGTTTAATGCTGTTAAACCTCCTGTCCACTAGTTGGCAAGTAGAGTGTTTAATGCTGTTAAACCTCCTGTCCACTAGTTGGCAAGTAGAGTGTTTAATGCTGTTAAACCTCCTGTCCACTAGTTGGCAAGTAGAGTGTTTAATGTTGTTAAACCTCCTGTCCACTAGTTGGCAAGTAGAGTGTTTAATGTTGTTAAACCTCCTGTCCACTAGTTGGCAAGTAGAGTGTTTAATGCTGTTAAACCTCCTGTCCACTAGTTGGCAAGTAGAGTGTTTAATGTTGTTAAACCTCCTGTCCACTAGTTGGCAAGTAGAGTGTTTAATGCTGTTAAACCTCCTGTCCACTAGTTGGCAAGTAGAGTATTTAATGCTGTTAAACCTCCTGTCCACTAGTTGGCAAGTAGAGTGTTTAATGTTGTTAAACCTCCTGTCCACTAGTTGGCAAGTAGAGTGTTTAATGTTGTTAAGCCTTCTGTCCACTAGTTGGCAGACATGTCGTACTTCATTCCTAACTCAGAATGACGACTTCTTCCAATGCATTTTTTTCGAGAAATTTCCACTGAAGCTGTATGGGATTTAGCGGAACCAGTGTGGTAGTGAGCTATTGTTGAGCTAGGAATTTTGTCGTAATATACTTGATTTACGTCAAAATGGCAAACAAAAAAATGTCTTGTGACGATGTCTTGGGTCTGCTGTTTGCAGATTCTGATTCTGAAGGCGAATATATGCCTTCAGAAGATGACGATCTGTCATTCAGTGACCCTTCTTCTCCCGGCGCGGCTGTGCCTTTCAATGGCGTGGCTGAGCACAGTGCACAAGCAGACACTTCCAACCCTTTCCCTCAGGCAGATGAAGGCAGCACAAATGCACACGGTGACATTATTCGTAGAAGGGTTGGGGGACGTGGTAGTATCCCTCAGAGTAATGACAATCGAGCTGGAGAAAGTGTAGGTGTGGGAGCCTTCTAACGCGCTGGTCACTGTGTGCCTGTGCCTGGGCAAGCCTCGCGTAGTGGTGACGGTGTTTTCCGTGAAGGAAATATCGGGGAGGGTGGAAGAGGTAAAAGGGGTCGGAGTATGACTAGAGGAGCTAGTCGTTTCAGGGATGATAGTGCCAGTTCTTTCACCCGCGAGAGACAGACAGTGAAGAGAGCTGACAGCGTCCGTAGGGGAGGGAGAGGGAGAGGCAGACGTTGCGTGGTGCCTGCTCCACTTGCAGGTGCAAATACTGATGACGACGGGTGGGTCCATTTGCGGAATCATGGTGACGAACATTGCGATTGGATAAAGCCATTTGATGAGACGATTGGGTACAAGGGGGACAAAGAGATGAGTAATGATAATTCGGCTCTAAATTTCCTCTCCCTTTTTCTGTCTGACGATTTTTGGGATTTGATTACAACGGAAACAAATCGGTATGCCCATCAATTTTTAGCATCCAATGACCTTCAGCCAAATTCCAGATTTCATGAGTGGTATGACGTCACCATACCTGAAATGAAAGCCTTTATGGCACTTCATTTGAGCATGGGTGTAGTAGAAAAGCATGAACTGGTTGACTATTGGAGTGAATTTTGGCTAACATACACACCTGGCTTTGGAAAAATAATGTCCAGAAACAGGTTCCAAATTATTTTGTCATTTCTCCACTTCAATAACAACCAAAATTACATTGGGAGGGGGCAGCCAGGCCATGACAGGCTGTTCAAGGTGCGGCCAATTATTGACCTCATCATCCCATGCTTTTCAAATGTATATGGACCACGTAAAGAGCTGTCATTGGATGAAATGACCATAGCGTTCAAGGGAAGGTCCACTCGGAAGCTGTACAATCCCAACAAGCCAGACAAATATGGCTACAAAGTCTTTGTTCTGAGCGAAGCCAAGTCAGGCTATGTGCTGCAGTGGTCCATGTACACTGGCCAACGTGCTGATGAGCATGCTGAGATAGGTGCCTCACATCTCGTTGTTAGTCAGCTAATGGCACCCTACACAGGGAAAGGCCATGAAGTGTACATGGACAGTTATTACACCTCACCAGCAGTAGCAACTGAGTTGGCCAGCAAAGACAGCCAAAGACTGTCAGCAGTCAGAGGAGAGGCATGCCAAAGTGACACCTGCCATGTTGCCCTTGAGCAAAGGCGACGACCCTGTGTTCATGCGACAAGGCAAAATGTTGGCCTGTGCATGGCATGACACAAAGCGTGTCACCATGCTTTCAACAGTCCATGGGAACACGTGTGTTAGGAAGCACATTCGGGCCAAACACAGCAATGGTGGCTACAGGGAAATTAACAGACCCCTTTGTGTCGATCAGTATAATACATTCATGGGTGGGGTTGATACTGCAGATCAGCGTATGAAAACAAACCTTTTCCCACATCGATCCAGAAAATGGTACAATAGAATTTTCAATGCTATTCTTAGTATCAGCATGGTGAATGCCCATATTCTGTACCGTGAGTGTACTGCTGCTCCACACAAGACACTGAAGGTTTTTGTGCAGGATATCATCACTGCACTACTGGAGGGGTTCAGCAAGAGAGAAGGCAAAAGGGGGGGAAGGCCTTCAGTGGAGGGAGGAGAAATGCCACTGACAGAACGCCACTGGCTACGCAACGCTGATGACCGACCAGACTGTGTGGTGTGCTCTGATCGTACCCGCCCCAAAGGCCGCCATCAGACAAAATACAGGTGTAGGCAGTGTGGAGTGGGTCTGTGTGCTGTGCCCTGCAATGAAAGGTACCACACACTAAAACATTTCAAGCAGTGTCACCTGGATAGGCAGGCACACCTTAGGACTACCGTAAAAAAAACCCTGCCCTTTACACACATTTGTTACCATATGGCACTATATTAGTTATACATTATGTTCACTTTTGGTTTTCTCATAGAGTAAGTGTGGAATATTACAGGGGATGAAATTTGTAGGAGAGGATGAAATTTTATGAAATAACTATAACATTTATTCAAAATACACTTTTCAAAATTCAAGATGGCTGCCACCCTTTGACATCATAATATGCAAATCAGATGGGAAAATTGACTCCAAACATAAACTTTGGGTCATTCTCAATATTTGCTTAATTTACAGTCACACTATATATCACCACTGTCATGCCACAGCCTTTTGAAATTTAGATGTCATGTTAGGCCTTCAGGCAAGAAAATCTGCCTAGTGTTTACATGCGTTTGTTATTATATGGCCCTATATTAGCTATAATGTACACTGGTGGTTTAAAATGTATGGTGTTTCTGACCATACAGTAAGTGTACAACATAAATATAGATGGGAGAGAAGCAAACTTTATAAAATAATTTCAATATTCATTCAAAATACTGCGAAAAAAAAAAAAATCTGAAATTCAAGATGGCCGCCACCCTGTGACGTCACAATATGCAAATTAGATGGGTAAATTTACTCCCAATATAAACTTTAGGTCTTCCCCAATATTTGTCTCATTTACAGTCCGGCTCTATCTGTTACCACTACCAAGCTACAGCCTTTTGAACTTTAGATGTCAAAATCCAGCATTTTTTGGGAAAAACCCCGGCAGTAAAAGGGTTAACACTCACACTAGTGTCTCCAGTTTGCACTGAGGATCCTTGAGGAGGTCTGAGAGATGCTGAACTCCTGCATCATGAAGCTCATTGCGACTGAGGTTCAGCTCCTTCAAACTGCAGGAGGTTGATCTGGCAGCTAAAGCAGCACAACTCTTCTCTGTGAGGGAACAACACCTCAGCCTGGGAGAAACATAATGACACATCTGATTATTACACACACACCTGTACACACACAACATACACACGTTCATATGACACATCTGATTATTACACACACACCTCTACACACACAACACACACACGTTCATATGACACATCTGATTATTACACACACTTACCTCTACACACACAAAACACACGTCCATATGACACATCTGATTATTACACACACACCTCTACACACACAACACACAAACGTTCATATGACACATCTGATTTTTACACACACACCTCTACACACACAACACACACACACGTTCATATGACACATCTGATTATTACACACACTTATCTCTACACACACAACACACACACACACACACTTACCTCTACACACACAACACACACACCTTTTCACATAAACACACACACACACACACACACACACACACTTACCCCTACATACACAACACACACACTCCTTTACATGAACACACACATCTTTGTCTCACATACAAATACACACACAAACACACACACCGTACTCCCCCCCCACACACACACACATACATGAACACACACACACACACACACACACACACAAACACACATATTAGTGTAACAGAGGCTGACAAATACAAACACACAAACACACACACACTCATTAGGGTAACACAGGGTGACGAATACCACACACACACTCACATACACACTCACACTCATTAGGGTGACGAATACCACACACACAGACACACTCATTAGGGTAACACAGGGTGACAAATACCACACACACACACACTCTCACACTCATTAGGGTAACACAGGGTGACGAATACCACAAACACACACACACACACACACACATTCATTAGGGTGACGAATACCACACACACACACTCACACTCATTAGGGTGACGAATACCACACACACACACCCACACTCATTAGGGTAACACAGGGTGACAAATACCACACACACACACACACACTCACACTCATTAGGGTAACACAGGGTGACAAATACCACACACACACACACACTCACACTCTTTACGGTAACACAGGCTGACAAATACAAACACACAAACACATACGCAAAAACACACACACACTCATTAGGGTAACACAGGGTGACAAATACCACACAGACACACACACACACACACACACACACACACACACACACACACACACACACACACACACTCATTAGGGTAACACAGGGTGACAAATACCACACAGACACACACACACACACACACACACACACACACTCACACACACACTCATTAGGGTAACACAGGGTGACAAATACCACACACACACACACACACACACTCATTAGGATCACACAGGGTGACAAATACCACACACACACACACACACACACACACTCATTATACCGTGTCCTAACTGAACGCGATGCGATCGACCAACGCTGCGTCGCGTCGCACTGCACATTTTTCATGTCCTCACTGCCTTCGTTTGTAACGTCATCTTCCGTAATGACTTTAATTCACAGTTTAATCAGTTTCCTTAGTTTTTCTCTATGCAGATGTCTTGTTTTGGATGTCATTCGTGGTGTGTGATCGCCATCTACTGGTCATGATAATTTGCAGAGAAACGTTTATTTAGTTTTCAAACTCTATGCTGTGCTGTGTGTTCGCCAATCCTTGGAGTAGATATGCCCGTAAGTTTTGTTTTGCTGTTTGAATTTCTACACTTAAAATGTGTAGGCTATTTTTGTTGATACTGACAAGCAAATGAAATTGATATAGTTTTAAAGAAAAGGTAAAAAAAGTTTACATGCGCGTGCTCACTAGCTACAAGTTGTTAGCCTGCCAGCAATCTGGATACTAGAACAGATGAAGTACCTAATGTGTTTTATTTGTTTTCTCCGTAGTTTTATGGAAACTGGATGAGTTCAGTGAAGCATTGACAGCAACTGTCTCGCTATATCTGTCTAGCATTGTTATTAGCTTACACATCGCTAGGGCAGAATATCAGGATTAAATAGGCCTACGTTGGATCTTACTCTTGTAAATATTAATTAATTATTTAATTGTTAATTCAACACTTTGTGTGTTCAGGCTGAACAGACAAGATAGACCTAGCTATTTGGACCTGATTTGGTAAAATAAACACAAACTTAGATTAGAAACACTACTTAAAATGTAGGCTGTAGGAAGAGTCATCTTGTGCCATTAATACTTGAACAAACTAACAAAACTACTTATTACCTGAAATGTTCAGCTCCCCGGCGATCTCCTTCCAGCCCTTGGCAGCTTTATTAAAGTCTTTATATTGTTTGGATGAAGGATCACAAAGATAAGGCCTTAATTCAACCAATTCAATTAGTCTGGACTCATCCATCATCGTTGCTCTGATGCGATGCGACGCGGCAGAAATAGAAACAGACCAAGCGACAAAACCACTTTCAAAATGTCGCGCAGCAACGCTTACTGTCGCGCGATGCCGCATCGCATTCAGTTAGGACAGTCCAACAGAAAATAATGGAATGGAATGTATTTTGACGGTCGCTGTCGCTCGCATCGCGTTCAGTTAGGACACGGTGTTAGGGTAACACAGGGTGACGAATACCACACACACATACACACTCATTAGGGTAACACAGGGTGATGAATACCACACACACACACACACACACACACACACACACACACACACATTCTTTAGTGTAACACAGGGTGATGAATACCACACACACACTCAGAGGGTGGCAAA
>CM050210.1:2562627-2570127 GCA_027475355.1 Coilia nasus | reverse complement strand
TCCTCCCTCTGTGATGTAGAGATCTGTGTAGATGTCGTGGAGGAGTCTGGCGTCTCCCTGATGTGGTACTCCCTCAACCAGATGCTGACACTTCCTCTTCAGAAAGGATCTGAGCTCTGCCTGCTCTGGTGTCCATCTGGATCAAATACAGAATCACACAACACTTACAGATAAATATCACAGAATACGTGTAAGGAACATCTGCATCAAGTTAAACATCACATAAGATGTACATCATCATCTGTGAGGAATATATACATAAAGACAAACATTACAGAATATCTATAAGGAACATTCTCATCAAGACATCAACACAGTTTTGCTAAAACAATCCTACTAGATCTGTGATATGAATAACCGAAATATGAATGAAACCTGAATATATATGAACAGAATGAATAACACACAATCTGTGGGATCTTACAGACCAGAAAAGGCATGGATTAAAACAAAAATATGAAACAGAATAAGGGTGAAGGTAATTATGTTAACTTAAAGAGATGTTTTTGTATAAAAAAGGCTTTCTATTATTTCCTTTACATAATTTCAGTAGCCCAACTTTTAGATGTCTTCTTCATGTTTTCTTTTTTATTATGCTTAAAATGTGACAGATCTGGACAGCACACCAGCTATTTTAGCGTCCCTTATGATGGAGCCACACTGTTGGAATTTTGCATAGAATGCAGTCTGCCTTCATGATCTGATAATATTTAAGGTCTACCCTCAAAATATAATGTCTGAGTGGCAACTTGTCAACTATCATTCAGCATTAGTAAGCAGACCATAACCAAGGCACTACTGCACACAAACACACACACACACACACAATAACATCAACACACATGCACAAAAAACCTCCACTCTACCACTATTTCTCCCTTTAACCAGTGATGTCACTATTCTTTTTTTTACTGTAATTTACCGTATGGTGTGGATAACAAGCAATAGCCATAGTCATGCCCGTTTACTTTTCTATTCATGTAGGGGAAACATTTCCATCAGTTTTTCTTGCAAAAAAGCGTAGGAATTGGTACTTGTTGTGGAATTGCTATCTTTATGGATTTTACTATTCGATGCAAGTGAAGCCCAAAGAAAGATGGCTAAGCTAAGCTACACGCTATAGCTTGGTATGTACATGCGAACTAGCTAGCTGCCTTGACATGCTGGCTTGAAAGACTGCCTGGAACCAAAGTAGAAGAAGAATCCCCACTGTCCCCACGTACAGTATTAGCCTCCCACTCTAGGAAGCGTGATTGCAGCTATAACAGTAGAAAATTACTTATTAACAAAATTATCGCACGCTGCCTGATTTGTGGTTGAGCATCTACTACTCAATTTACCATATTCGAGCTTTCATATTATATATAGCAACACCTCACATTTAGCTTCTGCAAGCCACCAATACAATAATTTCACTTTAGGTAATGCTTAATGAGCAGCCTGTCGCGCTGTTTCATAGATAGCTACACCTGCACTTGACTGACCCGCCTGCGCCGACAGCAAGTCACTGACAACCCAGCTCTGTCCATTTGGCAAAGCTCACGGATTTACTGCACTCTCCCAACATCATAATTTTCTCTGCTATCATTCTCACGTGTTAATCAGGTGTTGTTTTGTGTGCGGATCATGTGGAATACAATGTTATTCTGCTCTGAAGGCGTTGTATATTTAGCTTGGTCCCAGTTTGCCTATCCTCTGGCTGAGCCAAGTTCCCACACGAAAATGTTACAACGTTTTATATCGTGTTTGGTGACGTTCAGCATTAAAGAGCTGTTAATACTGTTACCGTTAATACTGTTACATACCAAAGTATACCGTGATATATACTGTCTACCGTCTATAGTTTAAATTATACCGTGATATAAATTTTAGGCTATATCGCCCACCCCTACTGTCTGATTTGTGGTTAAGCATCTACTACTCAATTTACCATATTGGAGTTTGTTGGCCGACGTCACCGAACGTCACCACATGCTTGCATAGTGGACTGGTGATCAATTTGAGAATTGAATACCTGGTTTCATCGGCTGAAAACGACACCATCACTTCGTCCATTCTCTTTTACTGTCTATGATAACACCGCACCAAGTCATCAAGTGCTGTTCCAACCTAATAAAGTTCCTTTTTCCACGTTTTCTACTGAGTTGCTTTCAACCATCTTTGTAACGGTAGTTTTGGAGGCAACTTCAATGTATCCTCAATGCTGCCTATTTCCCAGAATTCTGTGCACTAACTTTCAAACAACTGTGAAAAGTAAATAAAGACAGCTTTTTCACTTGAATTTTTACAAATCAGATGAGAAATAAACAGTGTACTATCTAAATATTCCACCATTTTAACTATTTATACCGTCTATACAATTTATTTGCTCTCTGTCTTGCTATGTTATTATATTATTATTATTACATTACACTTGATGCTGACCTGATGCTCTTATCCAGAGCGACTTACAGTTATTTACAGGGCTTTAGTTACAGTCCCTGGAGCAGTGTGGGGTCAGATGCCTTGCTCAAGGGCATTTTAGCCATGGGTAGGGTGGGATTCAAACCTGGGACTCTCTGAGCCCAAGACCAACTCTCTAACCCCTAGACCACAGCCACCCACGCTATGTCCTAATATCATATTGTCATTTTATTATGGTCTTAAAATCCTGATCCAAACCAACATTTACAAAAGTTGCCTTCACCCCGTAGTCATATCTAATCAGGCACCTCTCTGTTTAGGCAGGAAGTCATCGGGGCAGAGACTGACCTGTCAGAGGCACATTTAGACACGCCCACTCGATAGGCCCCGCCCCCTTTCTCATTCCTATCTGGATCAGACTCCACATCTGGAAACACACACACATACACACAATATTTATTTAATATTTTCATATCACAGACAGGCACACAAACATAGACACACAAAAACAAAACATCATACTAAACATGAAATCTTAACGTAAAGCATAGAAAATCTTAATCTCTTTATACAGCAAGTAATGTCTGAAACACTAATTTAAACTGACACACAAAGATGACACCTAGTAACACACATGATTTAAGTCTGTTTCTAAAAGTCAGTCATATGAGCAAGGACAACATCCAAAGTTGTAGCCTATTATTACTACATAGTAGATGATACTTGTAGGTGCATGCCAGCAACTGTAACACTTAAAGTACAGAGTGAATGTAGACTTACGGGTGACAGGAGTGTGAAGTGTTTTTTTGTGACAGGGACTTGAAGGCCCTGCCTGTTCTTCCTCCTCCTCCTCCTCTTCCTCCCTCTCACTCTTTCCCCGTCTCCACTTCCTTTTACTCATGTTTTCATTCCTTCCGTATCTTTCTGCCTCTCATCTGCCTCTGGCTAGCTGTAACTGAAAGAAGTCGATAGAAAGGAATCCACTAAGATTTATTACAGACAAATAACAATCTGGGTTCATTACACATGTAAGGGAAAAGCCTAGTGTGTTTACCAAACTCTATACTTAATGCTGTATTTACAGTATTTCAGTATTTACACAAACTGCATTTATAAGAGGACCTCTCCAGTCAACTATTACATATATATTTTAAGTAGGCTAGCCTACGACAATATGACGCTGTGGAAAACAGGATTTGTGATGTCTGCAATATAACAACTTGCAATAACCAGAGTTATTATGACCGCCGCTAGCGAAGCTAGCGAAAGCGGTCATATTGGAGTTGCTGCAAAATTTTTCCCTTTTTTTTTAATTTTTTTTTTATTTTTTCACCGATTTTTCGTCAACGATTCCCGGGACACTGAAACTCGGGGAGACATGAATGTTTGTAGGCATGTAGCCCAAGAAGTTTGTGAGCGAATAACGCCTTTTGGTCCCCCAGGGCCACCCCCCCGCTGTGCCAGTGTCCGTTAAAGAGGGGGAGACCGGCAAAAGTTTTTGCTGAATAACTCAATGAACGTTTCACCCAACAACATGAAATTTTTGTGATATGTCGGTGTTACAGAGACGTATCGACCGAGCCCATAAACTCTCACTTGAAGCATAGCGCCACCTAGTGATATGGGTAAATGCAAAAATTGGGATTTGGAGTTGCCAATATCTTGGACCGAGAAGGTGGGAACTGCGCAAAATATGTCATGCACGATCACCACAAAGACCTCTAACACCACAGAACATGCCATAAAATTTAGTCCATAGGGGGCGCTGTAATTGTACAAAATCTCATTTTGCCGACTCCTTGCCTTCACAAATCAGTCCTACACACTACACATTCAAAACCCACATCCATGCCCACTTCCAGGAAATCATTTCCACAGAAATTCTCACCTCACAACACTGCTCTACCACACACTCATCACACCAACAGTTCCCACATTTCAATATACTGCGGCGGTCATACCATGTACCGCTATGCGGTGCATCTAGTTTGAATCTGAAGGAGTTAACTGAAGTTGTCTGAACGTGCATAGGCGGGAAAGCGACTCCTACAGTTTACCCTCATTTCGGCTACTCTCTGGGTTATCTGGTACACATTCGTGCTGTGTGTGCTTTTTAATAAATGAAATATGTCTTATGATATTATCACGGGATACAAAAGGCTACGTCTTTGTTCAGGATGCAGTCTTATCCGACCCCGGAAATAGGCAAGTGTATGTTACAAAAACACAACTACCAGACCCCTTACCTGTTAACGTCTATTGAACGTTTTTGCCTACGATGGGGTTTGTATCCGTGTGCAGCGGGGAGGAACCTTAATAGGGTCACCTTTCTCTCCGTGCGGCCAAAGTACATATAGAAGTACCAACATCCGAGTTCCGCGAAGCGGTAGACAACCGAGAAAAAACGTAGCCTAAGTTTTTTCCGTTAGGTATGACGAGAACAAAATCAGCACTGTAACTCCTTGCTTTGAATACAACCACGACAGTCCATATTTTAGGCTACGTGATGTGAAGGTAGGGTTAATATCCTACTTTTATCGGAGTTTGTCGAGGACGACCTGTAGGTGCACAACTTTCACTTTTGGAGCACTACGGCCAGTACTTCCTTATCAGTATGTGTTTTGCCAGTTCGCCCTCTGCTGGTACACCTACGAAAAATCATTCTGGTAAAATAATACCATCAGCTGAGGCTGAGGTTGAAAGGTTTTCTACTTGATATAATTGCAGTTTTGCACAGTACATTTTCCTACAGTAGCATTATGCATTATTCTGAAATGTGTTAGCAGCTTGTAAAAAGCAACTGCACTTTATTTATTATTTGCAATAACTTAGCTCAGGATTTGTCTTGTCTTGTGCACTTGCACTTTACTGTTGTTGTTGTTGTTGTTGTTGTTGTTGTTGTTGTCTATGTAAACGCATAGGATAGTGAGAAACGTAATTTCGATTCCTTTGTATGTCAAGTACATGTGAAGAGACACACACACACCCCACACACAGGACAATGTAGTCTACAGGAAGAAAATGAGATATGTCTACCTTTCTGTGATATCTACTGCACTGTCTATCTATTGTACTGTCTGATATTGGATGTAGAGTAGAATAGAATAGAATAGAACAGAACAGAACAGAACAGAATAGAATAGAATAGAATAGAATAGAATAGAGTAGAATAGAAGAGAAGAGAAGAGAAGAGAAGAGAAGAGAAGAGAAGAGAAGAGAAGAGAAGAGAAGAGAACACACTTCATTGCCACCTGTACAGTGACATTGAAAGAAACCCCTTCTCCATTGCAGACATGTAAGAAGAATACATGAAACAAACTATAAGAAACATAGAATAAACAGTAGTGCAAAACAAGATAAAGTGTCGTACAAAATGTCATATCATGTCAAAGGTGCTCATATCACCAGCTGTGGCTCATTTTTGGACCTACGACCTTATAGGGTGTGTCAACGCTCACTAATAAGATACACACACACACACACACACACACACACATGACGGCGCGCGCACACACACACACATCCTCACTATTAGGATTCACTCTGTCACACACACAACACACACACACACACCCTTATAGGATGTGTCAGCCCTCACTATTGGGATCCACTCTCTCACACACACACACACTCACACTCTCTCTCTCTCTCACACACACACACACACACACACACACAGGACCTTATAGGGTGTGTCAGCCCTCACTGGGTCTTCCACTGAGGAAAGTCATATACTGAAGCATCTGCACTTTAGCACTTTAGCACTTGTCTTTTGTCTGCAAAGCTCCCACATATTCATATGTAATCTACATGTTGTACATGTTTATCACTGCATATATTCATCTATTTAGCTTATTTCAACTGTGATTGTTTGTGTAAGTGCAGTGGTGAACAGCAGGTGGCGGTAGAGAGCCATAATGCTTGGAGCCCTATGGAAGGCACTAGTGTTACACACAAATCAACAGTTAGTGAAACCTGATTCTCAAGCAACAAAATATCCGACCAGTTCTTCACAACTGCAAGCACACCTTTCAGATTCAGTTTCTGCAAAATGCAGAACACACGTTACTGCTTTATTTAGTCAATGGGAATATTGCATATTAATACACGCTAAGTTAAAACACATAAAGCTTTGGATAAAAGCGTCTGCTAAGTGTAATGTAATGTAATGTAATAAAGAGTGAAGGCCTGAAAAAAGAAGACAAAGACCAAACCTCAGACTGAGAATCTTTAATGGTGTTATAGAACAGCACAACAACACTGTCATTCATGACTTTCAGAGCCAAGAAGAGCAATGAGAAAATATATAAGTAGGCTATAAGGAGTAATTTTTTATGTAAAAAAGCATTAAAAACATAAAATGAGTTACGTGCTGTACTGGAGCCCTGGGCTCAGACACGTAACCAACACAGGGTGTGAGTTCCCCCTCCATAATTGGGGGGTGCTACCTTTTATGGGGGTACTACTTTAAACGATTTACATTAATATGTCCGTATCCCCCAACCCTATTTTTGTGCCTTGGGGGGGGGACTGGGCCTTGGTCAACGGGTACCATACCCCCAAGTTATCCTGGTAAACCAGCCCCTCGTACTTCATTTCATTTTGTACGGAGGGTCTGGAGTCACTGCATTGAGAAACGATTTCTTCCTGGAGGTGTGGACTCTGCTGAAGTTTAAAACAAGTAGCTCTGCCTTTACCCAATCACTAACATCTGGTCATCACGTATGCAATTAGCCTACCTATGCACTACAATTCAAATGTAGCACACAAAGTCAAGGTCATGGCTCACAAACACTCCCTCTGTTCACTGATTGGCTAGGATTTGCTCGGTCCTCATACATGAATTTCAAGAACAGCGACTCCAGACCCTCTGTACAAAATGAAATGAAGTAAGAGGGGCTGGTTTACCAGGCTAATGCCCAGTACCCCTGTAACTCCAACCATGAAGATAGGCAGCCTTTATTATTCCATAGGCACGATTCTTCTCACACATTTCATGTGATGCTCCAAAGCAGCAGATTTAAATAACTTAACCATCCTGATGCAGAAGCCCATGCCCATCCTGATGCAGGCCCCGCCCCTCCCCATTCAGGAAGT
>CM050210.1:2545127-2547627 GCA_027475355.1 Coilia nasus | reverse complement strand
TAATCCACCAATATGGCAATTTTTAACAGTGAATGTCTATGTGTGTATGTTAATTTGTGTGTGTGTGTGTGTGTGTGTTTTAATGCCTTCCGAGTTGCCTGCCTTCTCCGAATAGAGCTGTGTGTAGGCTGACAGAAGTGGGCTGAAAACGACAAATGCTCATGCAGACACACACACACATACACACACACACACAAACATACACACACACACATACAGTACTGTACACCACTTATCTATTATGCAGATCTGAAAGCAGCTTCCTGCACAACAGACACACACACATACACACACCTGTTTAGCAGAGGTATGACATGTACATAGACACACACCCCTGTTTGGCACAGGCATAACATGTACACACACACACACACGGACACACAGACAGACAGACACACACACACACACACACACACACACACACACACACACACACACACACACACACCCCTGTTTGGCAGAGGCATAACATGTACACACACATACCTGTTTAGCAGAGGTATGACATGTACATAGACACACACTCCTGTTTGGCACAGGCATAACATATACACACACACACACGGACACACAGACAGACAGACACACACACACACACCCCCCTGTTTGGCAGAGGCATAACATGTACACACACATACCTGTTTAGCAGAGGCATGACATGTACACAGACACACACACAGACACTAACTATGCCTCTGGATGCAGTGGCTATGGCCTGGTAGGCTGGCTCTGACAATGTTCACACACTCACACACTCTCTCTCACACACACACACACACACACACACACACACACACACACATGGAATCCCCTGGCAGGCAACCTTCTGGCCTGTGCAGGCTTCTATTAATTAGTCATCTGACATCGAGCCGTCTGGTGGCTCAACACACACGCACACACACACACACACTTCCCATGCTGTTTCAACACTGCCCTCCCCAAACTGATGGCTCTATCAGTGAGGAGATAGAGGAAGACTGAGAGAGCACTCCAAACACACACACACACACACACACATATACTTGGCTTGTTGACACACACATACACACACAACATTCTACACAACCTGACTGACAGCTAGCTCCGTAATAGATCCTATGATGCAATTTAAAATTTCACAAGACCTAAACACGCACGTTCTGAATTTTTGGCATGAACACTTCATTTTTTTGTACTGTAATCAAATAAAATTACAGCAATACATGCAAAAATTTACAATGCAATGGTTTCTCAAGTGTGGGCGTGCACACACACACACACATCAGTTGAATGCTACTGGGGACTTTATGTGTGAGTTCTGAGACAGAGTTGTGCGAAACAAATATTCCTCCAGTATTGGGGGTGTTACAGTTAGTTATCCCTCTAGGATTGGGGTGTGGCAGTTAGTTACCCCTCTAGGATTGGGGTGTGGCAGATACAGTTATTGCTCCAGTATTGGGGGTGTGGCAGTTAGTTACCCCTCTAGGATTGGGGTGTGGCAGTTACAGTTATTGCTCCAGTATTGGGGGTGTGGCAGTTAGTTACCCCTCTAGGATTGGGGGTGTGGCAGATAGTTACCCCTCTAGGATTGGGGGTGTGGCAGTTAGTTACCCCTCTAGGATTGGGGTGTGGCAGTTAGTTATTCCTCTAAGATTGGGGGTGTGGCAGTTACAGTTAACTGACAGGAGGGCAGTTGTCGGTGCTTCTGGACGACCCTGTCCACTGGCTGAGGGTCCACTGCTGGTTAAGAGATCTCTCTGTCACACACACACCCACACTTTTGCTCCCCTGTCCTCTGGCTTAGCTGGCTGCAGGCCCAGTGCTGTAGCCTGGTAAACCCGGCCCTCCTACTTCATTTCATTTTGTACAGTGGGTGTGGACTAGCCTGGTAAACCCGCCCCTCGTACTTCATTTCATTTTGTACAGTGGGTCTGGATTAGCCTGGTAAACCCGCCCCTCGTACTTCATTTCATTTTGTACAGTGGGTGTGGACTAGCCTGGTAAACCCGCCCCTCGTACTTCATTTCATTTTGTACAGTGGGTCTGGACATGGAATCTCTTGAGGGTCATTTAGTCGGCCCCAGCAAGACCGATCCAATCAGTGAACAGAGGATGTGTTCATTAGCCGTGACGTTGACCTTGTGTGCTACATTTGAATTGTAGTGCGTAGGTAGGCTAATTGCATATGTGACGACCAGGCTACCAGTGCTGGCCATTGGTTCACAGAACCTTACACACACACACACACACACACACATCAACATTTTTCGCCATTCACCCATGACATCCTACCTACAACACTGAGCTCAACAGCTCATACAGTAGTAATGTTTATAATAACAACAATATTACTCGCCGTAGGGGGGCCCAGAAGGTTAGTTTAGTGTTGTTTATTTAAAAACCTCAGCATTCTTCTAAATGTTGAGCCCTTTTCTTACAAAACATATTAACAAAGGTAATATGAATGCATTTTCTAGGCTAAGAAAAAGCAGGATTGTTGTCTTTCAATGGTATTCAAGTA
>CM050210.1:2540127-2542627 GCA_027475355.1 Coilia nasus | reverse complement strand
AGTCTGGTTGTGTGCTAGGAGCACTTCCACACACACACGGCCAGGCTCCCGCCAAAGAACATGTAGAGCAGGTTCTTGACCTCGTGGGTGACCTCGAACCCGAAGCCCTCGCCGATCACCACGTGCCATGAGCTGCCAAACTTCTTGTCCATCGCCTCCTTAATCATCTTGGCCGCGCTCTGCCAGCAGGGAACACCAAGAATCATCAAGACATTAACACACACACACAGACACACACGGAAACACAAACACACACACGCACACACACACACACACACACACAGACTGAAACACACACACAAGGTAATGGTCTCCCCTCATGGTGCAGAAGCACCATTTGAAATAAAGAACTTGCATGTTCTCCAGAGAAGACATTAACGTATGACTATAAGTCAGAGAGAGAGAGAGAGAGAGAGAGAGAGAGAGAGAGAGAGAGAGAGAGAAAGACAGAGACAGAGACAGAGAGAGGGGGGAATGGAGGCCAGCACAGCATGGCGGGAGACAGATGGAAGAAGGATGCCAACTGAGAGCACCCACTGAGACCTGCTGGCAGCCTGGCACAAGCGCATGTGTGTCTGCGTATGCGAGTGTGTGTGTGTGTGTGTGTGTACAACCGAGAGCACACACTGGGACCTGCTGGAAGCCTGGCACAAGCGCATGTGTGTCTGTGTATGCGAGTGTGTGTGTGTGTACAACCGAGAGCACACACTAGGACCTGCTGGCAGCCTGACACAAGCGCATCTGTGTGTGTGCGTGTATGCGAGTGTGTATGTGTACAAATTTGAAATGACCATAAATATCCCATAAAATGATTAAAAAAAATCCAGTTTCAATAACTGATATGTTGTCCTTGGACTATTCTCAAACACGTATATTGCTCGTATGATTTGAGGATTATAGCATTGTGTGTGTGTGCATGTGTGTCACTGTCAATGTGTATGTGTATGTATATGAGTGTGTGTGTGTGTGAGAGAGATGCCCCCTGTGTTTAATCTGGGAAATGAGGGAAAGGAGATTTAACCCACTTTCTCACAGCAGACATGTGTGTGTCTATGTCAGTGTGTATGTATATGAGTGTGTGTGTGTGTGTGTGTGAGAGAGATGCCCCCTGTGTGTGTCTATGTCAGTGTGTATGTATATGAGTGTGTGTGTGTGTGTGTGTGTGTGTGTGTGTGAGAGAGATGCCCCCTGTGTGTGTCTATGTCAGTGTGTATGTATATGAGTGTGTGTAGCGAACATGTGTAACCTCCTAGCCTAGAAAGCAGGCCTCAGTAGCAGTGTTACTTTCAGTACACCCATCAACAGGGCTGACACTGAAACAACACACACACAAACATACACACAAACATACACACACACACACACACACACACACACACACATACACACAAACCCAGACGTGCACATTATTAAACCTCCAACTAGCCTAGAAAGCATGTATCGTTCCCCAAAACAGCAGTGCTACTTTCCTAGGCTCACACAACTTTTCACTAGGCTGACACAAAAACAACACACACACACACACACACACACACACACACACACATTTGTTGTGGCAACAACCGGAGCTATTCCCAGATATGAACACACATGCCTGTACTATTCACACTCACATACAGATGCACGTGCATAAACACACACGCACACACACCTCATTGTTGGAGGCGAACTTCTCACAGGCGGTGACACACAACTCCATGGTCTCCACCCTCATCTCCTCTGGCATATCAGTGTGCTGCATGAGAGACAAAAATGATACTGTCACACACATACACACACATACTCTCCCTCTGTCACACACATACACACACATACTCTCCCTCTGTCACACACATACACACACATACTCTCCCTCTGTCACACACATACTCTCCCTCTGTCACACACATACACACACATACTCTCCCTCTGTCACACACATACACTGCTACCCTTACTTGCACATGCTCGCTCTACCACTCTCACACACACACACACACACACACACACACACATACTCTCCCTCTGTCACACACATACACTGCTACACTTACTTGCACATGCTCGCTCTACCACCCTCTCTCTCTCACACACACACACACACACACACACATACTCAGTGTACCAGAGACAACAGCACTGATTGTCTTTGTGTACAGCTCTGGAAAAAATCAGAGATCGATCACTTCAAATGTTCCTAAAATCAGCACCTCTACATGTATGACAGCCATTCCTTTCCAGCGTCAGTTGAATTTGGAATTTGGGAGAAATGTTGGCAGTAGTTTATAGAATAAAACAAAAAAAAAACGCTTTACTTACACATACATTTATAAATAGTTAAATCAGAGAAACTGATAATATTACATTGGTCTCATTGGATACTTTTTTCCAGAGCTGTATTTGCGGAGCTGTAGACAACACACACACACACCCTGATGAGAGGGAAACTGTGCAGCCTCTTGTAGTCGGCTTCCTCCTTCTTGCTGTCCCCTGTGTCTGCCATCCCCTGTCCTCCTGCGTG
>CM050210.1:2532627-2535127 GCA_027475355.1 Coilia nasus | reverse complement strand
GGCTCTTATATTAGGGGCTTTACCACTTTCTCTGATCTAACATACCACAGTAAGTTACTAAACCTGGTTTCTGGAACAGCCCCCAGGCCTGCGTCCCTACCGCTGCTTACTTCCTGTAGATGAGTCCCTATTGCCGCTTACTTCCTGTAGGTGCGTCCCTCCCTCTGCTTACTTCCTGTAGATGAGTCCCTACTTCTGCTTACTTCCTGTAGATGAGTCCCTACCTCTGTTTACTTCCTGTATGTGCGACTCTCCCGCTGCTTACTTCCTGTACGTGCCTCCCTCCTGCTGCTTACTTCCTGTAGATGAGTCCCTCCCGCTGCTTACTTCCTGTAGATGAGTCCCTACTTCTGCTTACTTCCTGTAGATGAGTCCCTACCTCTGTTTACTTCCTGTATGTGCGACTCTCCCGCTGCTTACTTCCTGTACGTGCGACTCTCCCGCTGCTTACTTCCTGTACGTGCCTCCCTCCTGCTGCTTACTTCCTGTTCGTGTGTATATCAGTGTTACTGTGCCTGTCAGAGCCCGGGGGACAGCCTAGCCACGGAAAGCAAAAGCCCCTCCAGCATTCACCAAAACAGTTGTTTTAACAAGACCAATGGGATGAATTGACCAGTTTAAGTGTGCAAATAGACGCACTCGCAATTACAACAACAACAACAACAACAACAACAAGACTAATAATAATAATAATAATAATAATAATAATAATAATAATAATAATAATAATGCAAAGTTAAGAGTCAAAAGTTAATTTTCAGACTTGCTTGTCAGAAAAAAAAATTGCTTTCTTAGTCCAGGGTGTCCCCCTCGGCTGACATAATCCTGATGTAAAATACTACATAGATGAGGGTGGACATGGATGAATGAGCCTGGTTTTCATATCGAAAGAGAGGACCAGTCCTTTCTAATGCATTGTGGGATGCCATGTTGAGTCAGGACAGGAAAATACAATGTGTCTCTTTAAAACATATGCCAAGTGAAACTCAAAAATATATTTTCTGTGGTAAAGTGGCTTTTCCCCAATTTCTCTGCAGTATGGCTTTTTTCTGATTGACCTTTGACCTGTGTGTGTGCTGCTTGGTGGCAGTGGGCGTTCGTACGTGGAGAGGCCTGCACTCACTCTGTGTGCTAAAGGGATGGTTGCCATGGTCCCCCCAAGGACACCTGTACCCTCTACCAGGTGTACAACTGAACCGAGCCCACAAATATCAACTCAGCTTGAAAGCATCAGGCAGTAAATAACTCTGACGATGGTAACACCCCTATCTCCCCCCGCCCACCCCATCCCACCGTGTGTGCTGTGTCATATCTGCAGTTAGAAAAACACATGACATGTACGCTTTTCACCAAACTGTTATGGCAGCTGTAGAAAACTGTGCTCAGCAAGCATGACTACCAAGCCAAAGACACTGTGCAGTTTAAACAGATCACGTAAACAAATGTACAACACCGTGGCACATGGCTGCAGAACTGTAAGCGTGCAAGCAGTGAGGATCCCAGTGATTCCTACAGGAACAAAAGGCGCTGCACAGCCCCCGTCTGTGGCACGACACGTGTGAGCAAGCGAAATGAGACAAGACTGATGGGCACACAGTACACAGGGACAGCCTGATGGGCACGCCCACACATCAGTACAGAGGGAGAGACTGATGGGCACGCCCACACATCAGTACAGAGGGAGAGCCTGATGGGCACGCCCACACATCAGTACAGAGGGAGAGACTGATGGCCACGCCCACACGTCAGTACAGAGGGAGAGACTGATGGCCACGCCCACACATCAGTACAGAGGGAGAGACTGATGGCCACGCCCACACATCAGTACAGAGGGAGAGACTGATGGCCACGCCCACACATCAGTACAGAGGGAGAGACTGATGGCCACGCCCACACATCAGTACAGAGGGAGAGACTATTGGGCACGCCCACACATCAGTACACAGGGACAGCCTGATGGCCACGCCCACACATCAGTACAGGGGGAGAGACTGATGGGCACACAGTACAGAGGGACAGCCTGATGGGCACGCCCACACATCAGTACAGAGGGAGAGACTGATGGCCACGCCAACACGTCAGTACACACAGAGACTGATGAACACGTCCACACGCAGGGCCGGATTAACAATGTCCTGTGCCCTGGGCAACTGGGTGTTCTGCCCCCCCCCCCCCCAAAAAAAATCCCTTACTTAATATTAATATTAAGAGTAACATTAATATGTAAAGTGAACACTTCAATATATAGGCAATTATTCTCAATTTAAAACTTTTTCTTTGTGCTGCCGCTTAACTGTTTACTACACTGCTTGCTTTCACACGCTCTCCTCCACCGCACTAACCGCAACTTCGTGAAGTCACGTGACTCTTACACTCGTCTGCTGTGTTCGTTTACGACAGGTTGCATGTGGGGAGGCCACAAACACTGTTTTTTGACATGATTTAACAAAATATTTTCATTGAACGGATTGCAAAACACTACACATAATAAGGAAGATAA
>CM050210.1:2505127-2527627 GCA_027475355.1 Coilia nasus | reverse complement strand
CCTACCTGGTGGTTACTAACGAGCTGCGGGGACTGGTGTATGCCTACCTGGTCGTTGACGATGAGCTGCAGGGACTGGTGTATGCCTACCTGGTCGTTGACGATGAGCTCCAGCGACTGGTGCTTGCCCTGGAGGAGGGCCAGCTGTGTTTATGTTAACCCTGTAATAACTGTCTGTGATCTACCTGGTCGTTACTGACGAGCTGCAGGGACTAGTGTATGCCTACCTGGTCGTTAATGACGAGCTCCAGTGACTGGTGTATGCCTACCTGGTCGTTGACGATGAGCTCCAGCGACTGGTGCTTGCCCTGGAGGAGGGCCAGCTCGTTGGGCTGCCCGGCGACGGCGTAGGAGAGAGGGGTGCCCAGGCGGGCATGTAGCGGCCGCAGCCAGAGGCAGGCGGTGAGGGCGTGCAGCGGCGGGACGGGGGTCGTCACCCCGGCGTAGGGGGTCGTGACCCGGGCGTAGGGGGTCGTGACGTGGCCAGAAGGGGTCGTGACGCGGCCGTCGGACACACTGCTGCTGCTGCTCTGGGGCGGGAAGGACAGCCGGAAGCCACGAAGGGAGACAGAGTCTGGGGGCACAGAGGACAAGGGAGAAAGGAGGAGAGAGACCGAACGAGAGAGAGAGGGTGTGTGTGTATGTGTGTGTGTGTGTAAGAGAGAGAAAGAGAGAGAGAGAGTGTGTGTGTGTATGTGTGTGTGTGTGAGAGAGAGAGAAAGAGAGAGAGAGAGAGGGAGAGAGAGGGAGAGAGAGAGAGAGAGAGAGAGAGAGAGTGTGTGTATGTGTGTGTGTGTGTAAGAGAGAGAAAGAGAGAGAGAGAGTGTGTGTATGTGTGTGTGTGTAAGAGAGAGAAAGAGAGAGAGAGAGAGGGAGAGAGAGGAAGAGAGGACAAGGGAGAAAGGAGGAGAGAGACGGAAGGAGAGAGAAAGAGAAAGAAAGAGAGAGAGAGGGGGGGGAGAAAGAGAGGACAAGGGACAGGCAGAAAGGAGGAGAGAGACGGAGGGGGAGAGAAAGAGGGGGGTTATGTTAGTCTCAATATTAAACTTCACACAGACCTACACAAATGATCACAGGCTGCAGGTAGACGGCTCTGACTCTGGGACAGCCACAGGTGATGCAGAACCCCTCTGTACCTGTACCCCTGTCTATATACAGGTAGACGGCTCTGACTCTGGGACAGCCACAGGTGATGCAGAACCCCTCTGTACCTGTACCCCTGTCTATATACAGGTAGACGGCTCTGACTCTGGGACAGCCACAGGTGATGCATACCCTGTCTATATACTTGGCCGCCTGTCTTGGCGACTTGGGTGTCTGTCTATGTGTTTATATGTCTGCCTGTCTGTCTGTCTGTCTGTCTATTGTATCTATCTGCACGTCTTTTTCTCTACTTATCTGTTTGTCTGTATCAGTCTATCTGTCTGTCTATCTCTGTCTGTATCCTACTGTCTGTCTGTCTGTCTGTCTGTCTGTCTGTCTGTCTGTCTGTCTATTTGCCTGTCTGTCTGCCTGTCAGTATCCATCTGTCTGTCTGTCTATATCTATCTATCTGTCTGTCTATTTGTCTGTCTGTCTGCCTGTCTGTCTGTCTGCCTCTGCTTGGTTTCTGTATCAGCAGCACCTGCACGTATCCAGCAGAGCAGTTGGCAGATATATGGCACAGAGAAGCTCGCAAAACATCCTCACCCTTCTCTTACCCCCGCCCCCACCCTTCTCTTACCCCCGCCCCCACCCTTCTCTTACCCCCCCCTCCCTTCTCTTACCCCCCCACCCTTCTCTTACCCCCGCCCCCACCTTCTCTTACCCCCGCCCCCACCCTTCTCTTACCCCACCTTCTCTTACCCCTGCCCCCACCCTTCTCTTACCCCACCTTCTCTCTCCCCCCCCACCCTTCTCTTACCCCACCTTCTCTTACCCCCCTGCCCTCCTCTTACCCCCCCTTACCCCCCCACCCTTCTCTTACCCCCACCTTCTCTTACCCCACCTTCTCTCTCCCCCCCCACCCTTCTCTGACCACCCACCCCTCTCTTACCCCCTACCCTTCTCTTACCCTGCTCCAGGCCTGTGAGTCGCTGGTGCAGGCTGTGGATGCCCTGGTCGATGTGCTGTCTGTGCCGCCGGCTCTCCTGCCTCAGGGCCTTCCTCTCCTCCTGCAGCAGCTGCAGCTTCCTCTCCAGCTCCCCCTCCAGGTCCTCCACCTGCAGCTGCGCTTCCACCGCACGGCCACCGGGGGCGCCAGAGCTCCCGCCCGACTTGAGCGCAGCTGCGTGGCTTGTGGTTGTGTGATTGTGGGCATAAGGTCCCATCTCCGACTACAGGGGAGAGGACAAGGCTGTTTAATCGTGCACACAGTCACGTAATGAAGCAAACTTTTTGCTGAGTCGGAATGTGGTAAGGCATAGTGATTTAAAGTGCAGTGGTAAGCACACACCAAGAGAAAAACGCTGGATGAGTGAGAGAGTGAGAGAGAGAGAGAGAGAGGAGAGAGAGAGAGAGAGAGAGAGAGAGAGAGAGAGAGAGAGAGAGAGAAAGAGCGAGAGAGAAAGAGAGAGACTGTGGCCCTACCTACCGCACCAGTAGCCTACATGTTACTTACACACATGACACAATCAAACAAAAATAGTTGCTTGAGGTGGAAACGATCGAAAGTGGATAAGTGTCTGTGTAAAAGAATGTCATACACAGAGTGCTAAGGGAAGCAGATCTGTGGTGGGCTGGATTAATATGCGGGAAAATCTATTCGTTATGAGTACAAATCATCATGAATACAAACGCGAAACGGTGTTCACAGTAGGCCTGTACATCTATAGCCTAACTGATAACAGAACAGCAATGGCCAGACTGATCACCCGCCATGTAGTGTCTATTTAGGGCGCCCACACAGCACCACGTAGTTAATCAACTGGGATCTCTAGACCACTTGCTCTACGTGAGCAGAAACACAAATGAACTCATGCACACCTGTCTGAAAAGTTCAGGGGTTTACATTCGCCTACCTTTATCGGCACATTTCCTAACCAATTCTTAACCATTTGACGCCCCCCCCCCCCCCCCGTTGTTTTGCAAACATATGAACCAGGAAGCCACGGCATGTTTATTCCTGTGCACGCCATAAAGCCAGTGGATTAGATAGCCGAATATGAGGTGAACGACGCTGTTCATATTTGTCCCTCATCATAGCTCGTTTTGGACAGCTGCCCTGAACCTAAATTAGTATCACTCAGGAAAGACTAAACAACACAAGTCAGCATTCTAAACTTGCCGTAGGGTATCACGGATGCTCTGCAGTGAAACGAGTTAGACGGAGCCCTCATTACCCACCTCCAGTTTCTCAATGCGGCCCCTCAGGTGATTGATGGCCTGCTCCAGCTCCTGAACAGCGCGCGCAGCCAGCATCTCGGATGGCCATGGCGCCTCGTCCCTCACCATGATGTGGCCATCCTCAGCCTCGTCCCTCACCATGATGTGGCCATCCTCAGCCCGTTTACCACCCCAAATTCCCGCGCTCTTTTCGGGGCTTTCCCCGTCCACCATATCCCGCTCACATTCTGTCAGTTTCCCCGTTAGCTCACGAATGGTCTGTTGGTCTGTGAGAATCTCGTCTTTCTGCTGAAGCACAGTCTGTCGGAGCTCGTCCGCTGTGGTGCGCAGGTATCCCCAATCTTCGCCTGCGTACAGTGTCGGGTCGTCCGCTTGTTGCTGAAAGTTTTTGGGCTTGCACTCCCCGGCGGGGATGGGAGTGCAGATGAGCCGGCTGTAGATGACCTGTTCACCCCCTCCGGCTACGGTGGAGCCGCTCACTGTGTAAAAGGTCGGCGCCTCTCCACCTCCCAGCTCTCTGCCGTTGGCGTCAGGACCATGGAGAGCGTCCACTGGTCCTGCCCGTGCAGGCACCTTCCCAGGGGCCAGAGTCTGTGCCCCCGCGTCCGGAGACAGAGACTGGTTGTCGGCCAGTGGCTGAGCCAAGGCAGCCGAAGAGGATCCGGTGTGAACTGCAGCGATGATACAGATGACGGCTCCGATAAAGGCCACCATACCGGCGGCCAAAATAACAACAATGAACTTCAGGTTGGCGGTTTAACCGATCAGTGATTATTAAAAAGTAAAACGCGTGAAAAGGAACATGGAATCTGTGAGAAAGCAAGTGATCGTCCGAGTTTCTCGAGCGTCACATTACAGTTTCCAAACAGACCTTTTGCATACCGATACTACACCTCTCTGAATGTATCGATTATCTCTGTAAGGTGTAGAATTACTGCAGGATGGTCAGTTAAAGGCTCCCGTGCTTGTCCAGTGCCTAGTATGTTGCTAAGCATCTCCCTTCTCTCCGATAATTACCTCTGGGACTGCGCGAGCCGAGTGGGGGTGAGATACTTCACCAGTAGCCAACCATAAGGCAGGGAGGGAGGAGGGGACGCTGCCTCGCGACTCTTTAGTAATAGCCCGCGATGCTATTCTCGCGCTTCCATAACGCCCCTCCACAAGCCTAACCAATTACACAACAGTGTTATTATAATGATGTTAGATAAAGGTTGGCTATCGAGGTAAAGAATAGACAAGCTTAAGTTTCTTTGAGCTTACATTATAACAAACATTTACACTGTACGGATAGGCTACTAGAATGTTAGATCTTTTGGTTGAGATGCGAATAGGAGAGGGGCGGGGTGGAGGGGGTGGTGGTTGAGCTGTAATCTCAGAGAGAAAGACAGACTAAACAGATGTGCGTGTTTGTAAGGAGTAGGTGTGGCTTGGGTAAATTATAAATACCCTGGATTGAAGATAAAACATGTGTCCCGTCTGGGCTACTACGTTTAAGCGTCACACGAGGGAAAACTGGGCTAAATTGCCTGAGATACAGAGAACTACTATCGATGGTGCGCTGCGTAGATTTAGAAGGCTCAGAACGCCACCCAGTGGCTGTAAAGGGGAACTACAGATCGCTACCGCAGTCATTCTTTAATTCAGTGAGGATGATGCGTACTAGGGTCTACATGAGGTTATTCGTTAATACCACAAAGGGAGTAGCAGGCTTCATTTTATTTGGTGTAAGTCTGCAAGCTACAGCTGCATTGAGTATAGCAATTGAACTATTTACTGCTCTGCAAAAGCTGAACATTTTTAATATGTCCAGCAATGTACAAAAACTACAGTCTAATGACTACAGAGTCCATAAAAAACAGAAGGTTGAACCATTGAGTTTCACAGCCATTCATTAATTTGTCATGAGTAGCGAAGTAAAATAAGGCATGCCATAAAACATCTAATAAATAATACCTATACCACTTAAGGGCTCTCATACATAGCAAATTAACGCACATTAATGCACAAAATACTGACTGTAACATAAACATACCATGCCTAGGTCAACCCCAGTTCCAAGCATCCAAGCATTGGGATTCCATAGTGTTGTCACACACACACACACACACACACACACACACACACACATGCACACATGCATATACACACACACACACGCGCGCACACACACACACACACACACACACACACACACACACACACACACACACACACACACACACACACACACACACACACACACAGTGGCCTAGTGGTTAGAGAGTTGTTCTTTTCCTACTTTCCAGTAGGAAAAATGGGGGTGGGGGAGTAAACAACTAGTGCTCTTCTGATCCCTCATCCATGGCTGAAGTGCATGGCAACTAACTTGAGCAAGGCATCTAACCCCACATTGCTCAAGGGTCTGTAACTCAAACCCTGTTCTGTACCTAAATAACTGTAAGTCGCTCTGGATAAGAGCATCAGCTAAGTGTAATGTAATAATAAAAAAGTAACACACGCACACATGCATATACGCACACACACGCGCATACACATGTACACGTACACACACGGACACACACGTGCACACATGTACACACACACATACACATGTGCACGTGCACACACACAAACACATGGGCACACACGGACACACAATAATATTTAAAAAGCACAAAAAAAAAAAAAAACATATACTTACATCACCCTATTCATTCATAAGCACATCAAGGCAGTTTGGCTGCATTAAGTTGGACTGAACTAGCGCTTAGCCATGCAGGTGGGCACTGGACTAGCACTTAGCCATTCAGGTTGGCACTAGACTAGCGGTTAGCCACACAGGTGGGCACTGGACTAGCAGTTAGCCACGCAGGTGGGCACTGGACTAGTGGTTAGCTACGCAGGTGGGCACTGGCCTAGCGATTAGCTACCCAGGTGGGCACTGGACTAGCAGTTAGCTATGCAGGTGAGCACTGGACTAGCGATTAGCCACGCAGGTGGGCACTGGAAATAGTGGAAAAGCAAACATGAGGACTAGCGCTTGGGTAAACAGCCTTCCAGTGACGAGCAGGCCTGGCTCTGGCATTGAGGGATGCTGGCAGCAGTGGAATGAATCATCAACTGACTTCCTGCTGCATGGCATACACTTCCTGCTGCATGGCAGACAGTTCTCTGCGCTGATTGGTCCTGCTGCGTGGCAGACAGCTCTCCGCGCTGATTGGTCCTGCTGCGTGGCAGACAGCTCTCCGCGCTGATTGGTCCTGCTGCGTGGCAGACAGCTCTCCGCGCTGATTGGTCCTTCTGCGTGGCAGACAGCTCTCCGCGCTGATTGGTCCTGCTGTGTGGCAGACAGCTCTCTGCACTGATTGGGATCCGCAGGGCACACAGAGCCATTTAATCGTCTCGCCCCAGCTTGCACAGCACACACACACACACACAGAAACACAAAGACACACACACGTACACAAGCACACATACAGGCACACACAGACACACACATACACACACACACACAGGCACACGAAGACACACACGCAAAGACACACATGCACACAAAGACACACACAGACAAACACACACACACACGCAAAGACGTCTCCTCCTGAGGCCAAGAGGCCTTGGCAGGCATGGCTGCCCGCAATCATAAAGAGATTCCTCAAGAAGGACCATAGCCTGAAGCACTGGGCCTCTGACAGAGTCATGATAGTCTCTTCTGGGCTGTTAGTCTCAGGCAACAGTGCCTGCGGGATTGAAGACAGAGATGTGTATTGCCAGCCAGAAATGCGCTGTTCAGGAGATGAGGTGGCCGCAAGGAGACAGGTCACACTGGTAACAGACGGGTTTAAAGAAGCCTTTTGGCTACAATTGGGTGCATTTACATTTTTATTTTTATTTTAATTAATGTACAATGTCTCCCTCTATGACAAATAAAGGTAAATAAGTAACAGATGGGTTTAAAGAACGCTTTTGGCAACAATTGGGTGCTTTTACAATTTATTTTTTTAAAATAAGTAACAGACGAGTTTATAGAAGCCAACTAATATCCAATTTACCTCACAGAAGCCCAGTAAGGTCTAACTAGCTGAAACTAGCTGACTCTTTAAATTTCAATGTACTTCCCGTCATGCAAAGAGTCTGACTACTCTCCATGGGCACATGTTTACTTCCTGGTCGGCCTTCAACCAATCACGGATTATTTGTGACTGCGAAAAAACTAGTAAGTCCGCCAGTGTCTCTTTGTCTTTACATTCTCAACATCATTCCCCGCTCATGCTCATTAAACTGGGCCAAAACCTCAAACATCCCCGGCCTCCTCTACATGCAGATGTTTAAACCAGAAACAGCTGCGGTGAAACGGGCCATCCTAAGCAAAGCTGTGATATGTCATCATAGGAGCTCTTTAGATACACCACCTTAATCAACTACAGTTCAGTTGCGGCTGCCAAAAGAGGGCACTATTTAGCCTAAATGGACCATTTTAATCCCAGTCTAAATTTAAGATGTTATTGGCCTTGTGAAAATGCCTTTGATCCTATTTTTGATAAATCAAAGTCAATCGCATTTTATTTGAACATCAGAGAATAAGGTGCAATACTCCATTTAACTATTCTATGCCCACTTTAAGGGCTGGCAAACTACTTATAAGAGCCCAATATAGACAGGTAGGACGAGCTAATCCACTTAAAAAAAACACACACTGACAGGGAGCAGAAAGGGCTCCTATTTACAGCTTTTCAGATCTAGCATATAAACAAATGTCTCGCAGCTGCTGTGGGAAAGTGGAGCCATTTGTTTTCATTTTCGATCCTAATAAGGCAATCCCTCAGAGAAATTATCATTAAACACTGAAACACACATTCAACTACACGAGACTGGAGCCTAACCTAAACACCTGATTGGCTCACCAGAAGAGACTGGAGCTAAGATTAAACATGATTGGCTTATCACATGAGACTGCAGCTAACACAGCACCTGATTGGCTGTTGCCATGAAGTATCTTTTTAAAAGGTTCAGCTACTTATTTCCATTTGAAATATATAATGGCTATCAACACAGCACCTGATTGGCTATCAAACTGATTAACATAACAAACCATGCATGAAGTGAAGTGTTTCCAGTAGTATTCTGCATCCTGGGTTTATTGTTTATTTTCTAGTCCTTTAAAAACGTAAAACAAAACACATGGAACAAAGAATCCAATTACAAAGACTGCAGTCACATAAGAGAAACAAACGGAAAAAGATGAAAATGCCACGTCCCCTGTAAAGGTGACCATCACTGTAGAGGACGAGCTAGTGCACGGGTAAGGCACAGGGTGCCGAGGCGGGAGACTGTCCTCATGACTGCTCACTCTACAACATAACGGGCCGGTAGCGGTTCTTCAGAGCGATGCCATACCGGAACCTTTTTCAGTGCTTCCAACAGCCATCGAGGCAATAGTTCTGTAAAGAACCATTTGACATAGCATAGCCTATGGTCTGAGGCTCAGAAGAACCAGTTCTAATGTGAAGAACCTTTCCCATAATACAATGGTTCAACACAGAGTTCTCACTCTCCATGGAACCACCCAGAGATTTACAAAACTATTTAAGCACCTTTATGTTTTAGAGTTTGAGTCCTGAGGCTTGTCCCCCTGGCTGCCCGCCATTGCTGGTGAGAGGAGCGGTACGCTTCCTGAAACAGGCTTCTTTCCAAATGGCTTTTAAACAAAGAAATAAACCAACAACACTACTCTTGAGTTTACCTACACACACACACACACACACTGCATTCTAAAAAATATTATGGCACATTCGATTTAATCAACATCACATTTCATGTTGGATTCTAGAATTACTGAATTACCTGATTTTCAGTAGCAGGGCTCGATCAGAAATCAGCAAACATACTGCATTACAATTAAAAATCACATAAAATGAAATCACTGTGGTAGAAAAAACTGTACACAAAGGGACTCCCCATTACAAAGAGTCTATGGTAGAAATGCCACAGTAGGTGCTCTCTGACACCAGCCTCTTCCTGCCCGGGCAATAACTCTATGGTACATAACACCAGCCTCTTCCTGCCAGGGCAATAACTCTATGGTGTGCCTGCGGTTCACCAGCACCTATGCATACAGTGCAAATGTAACAGTGGGAAGATGATGCATTGGAAGTCAGTGAAGCAGTGGCGATGAAGACATTTGTTTCCTGGCCAGGCCAAAACTCATAAGATGATATAAAATGCACACTCATGTATCAAGCTGCATGCCAATGTGATATAAATAGTTAAATACTGTTTGCCAATTACATAATTAACCCCGACCGTAATGGGACCTCACTGTGTGCACACATTGAGTATGTGTGTATTAATGGCTTCCTTAGTGGAGCATTAACGTCTGTTAGCCAATGTGCGTGTCCCTCTCAGGTGGCTGATGTAATATTGTGCAACGATGTCGCACTGGGCTCTTTCTCGTTCTCTACTCTGCATGTGGCTTACGGTTAAAGTAAGTAAAGCCGTGTAAAGCCGTGCGCTTCTGGCAGGGGTGGACGCAACAGAGCAAATAAGAGCAGAAAGAAGCTCAACAGAGCACGGCTGCCCCAGTCGTTACCGCAGAACCCACGATTCATCAACGGCGCTCGCTCGCGCAGGACGAGTGCACACATCCCTATTACAGCTCGGTTAGCGGCTAATTTAGTGGCTAATGTATTGGCACAAAACGACTGTATTGGACTCATTTCAAGGTGAAACTGAAACTAGAATGCGTCTTAAGACGAAAATGAACTACTCTGAAAAAGAACTACTAGATTGTGTGAAAGACTCGTGACTTGTTTGAAGGTGAGAAAAAGAACTAGATTGTGTAAAAGACTCGTTTCAAGCTGACTGTAATGGAGTCATTTTCTATCTAAAAAAGAACTAGATTGTGTAACAGACTCAACTGTGTAAGGCCTCGTGACTTGTTTGAAGGTGAGAAAAAAGTGTGTGTGCGAATCGAACCAGAGCTGCCACAGCTCCACGCGGGATTTGTCAGCAAGATGGAAGCCTGTGGGGTGGAACATGGAGAGGTGGAGGGAGAGGTGTGTGTGTGTGTGTGAGTGTGTGTTTGGGAGAGTGTGTGTGTGTTGGGTGGGTGGACTGTGTGTGTGAGGGCGGGTGTGTTGGTGGATCTGTGTGTAGGAGAGTGTTTGTGTGATGTGCGTGTATTGGAGTGTGTGTGTATGTGGGAGTGTGTGTGGGAGTGTGTGTTGGCTCCTCCACATGCTGCGGCAGTGCCGTGCGTGTGTGTGTGTGACTCGTGAGCACCGGCGATGGCACGATGGTTCCACTTCACGTGAACCGTGCGAATGTGCACCACGCCATCTCCTTTCACCGCCATGCCACGAGGGCACACACACACACACACACACCAAACAAGAATGCCAAGCACACACACAACCATGGCCAAACACACACACACACACACACACACACACACACACACACACACACACACACACACACACACACACACACACACACAAAACGAGAATGCCAAGCACACACACAACCATGGCCAAACACACACACACACACACACCAAACGAGAATGCCAAACACACACACAACCATGGGGAAAGACCAAAAACACATACACACACACAGCCAGGGGAGAATGCCAAACACACACACAGCCACGGCCAAACATACACACACACACACACACACACAACCACGGGGAAAGGCCAAAAACACACACACACACACACAGCCAGGGGAGAATGCCAGACACACACACACGTAGGGAAAGAGCAGGAGGCGATTGAGGAAGGGCCGTCTAAGAATGTTCCAGAATGTTCCAAGTGTGCCCAAACTAGACAGATGCTTCTGATTGGGTGGGCCAAACTAGACACATTCTTCTGATTGGGTGGTTTTGGGCTGAACTAGTTGCATGAGAGATCCATCCATGCATCGTGCATCCTGTAGCAGAATTATGGACCGGGCCCTTCAGTTGCAGGTATTGTGGGCATAAACATATGCACCATTAAAAGCAGACTTTTTTGGGTGGGGGGTTATGACGGCTTGGAAATGGGCGACACAGGCACCTGTATGGTCAATGACATGGCGGACCATGAGGGAAGCAGCACCGGCCCGCACCCCCTCGCCACACACCCCCTCGCCCTCTCGCCACGCACCCCTTTGCCCTCTCACCCCCTCGCCCTCTCACCCCCACGCCCTCTTACCCCCTCGCCCTCTCACCCCCTCACTCTCTCACCCCATCGCCCTCTCACCCCCACGCCCTCTTACCCCCTCGCCCTCTCACCCCCTCACCACACCCCCTCGCCCTCTCACCCCCTCGCCACACCCCCCTTTGCCCTCTCACCCCCTCGCCACGCACCCTCTCGCTACGCACCCCCTTGCCACACACCCCCTCGCCCTCTCACCCCCTCGCCCTCTTACCCCCTCGCCCTCTCACCCCCTCGCCACACACCCCTCACCACACCCCCTTGCCACACACCCCCTCGCCCTCTCACCCCCTCGCCCTCTTACCCCCTCGCCCTCTCACCCCCTTGCCACACACCCCTCACCACACCCCCTCGCCACGCGCCCCCTTGCCCTCCTGCCCCCCCCTTGCCCCCTCACTACACACCGTCACGCCACGCGCCCTCTCGCCACGCACCCTGCTAACAGCCACATGACTGGGCTTGGGAATGTGGGCCACGGGGCATGCTCAGTAGAGTTCAGGAAAGAAAGGAAAAAAAAAAAAAAAAAAAAAAGAAAAAAGCAGAAACGAAAATGAAGGCCAGAAATAAGCTCACCTGGGGCGCAGGAACAGATTGCTCTGCCTCCCTGGGAATTCAAATATGTGCCAGGACTTTAAATGGGTGTGGGTGTGTGTGTGGTGTGTGTGTGTGTGGGGTGTGTGTGTGGGGTATGTGTGTGTGTGGGGTGTGTGTGTGTGTGGGGTGTGTGTGTGTGTGTGTAGTTTGCTGGGTGGAGCAGATCATGGGAATAGAGGCCGGTCCTCTAATATGATATGTCGGCTAAGTGACTTATGCGCCATGTGTTATAGCCTCCATCACACACACACACACACACACACACACACACAAACAAACACTGCTTCTGGGGCTAGACCCCACACACACACAGACACAGACGCACACACACAGACACACACACACACAGTAGATATCGGGGATAATGCTGCTGGGGATAGATGGGAGGAGGCTTGAATTTATGACCTCAACCCCCCAGGGCTGGAGCGGGACTGGGCCGGGACTTAGCCGGTACTGAGCCAGGACCGGACTGGAACGTGACGCGTACCTGCAGAAACCATTTGCACAAACGAGACGAGAAGGCTGCAGCCATAAACATCAGACCAGGGCTACATACACACACACACATACACACACACACATACACACACACACACATACACACACACACACACACACAGTAGATATCGAGGAGCTGTGAGTGGTCTACAGCACTGGACCTGGGACTGGACTGCTGCTCTGCTTGGCAGTTCTAAGGGGGGCAGGAGGCTTACAGTAGCCACAAAAAAATACATAGGCACGTGTGTGTGTGCGCGCGCGTGTGTGTGTGTTTAACTGAGGCACTGGTCCCTTCTCCATGAGGGAGCTGATTGAGTGGCAGATTAGGCTAACGAGGAACACTGGCTAACGAGGGATACTGTGGTAGCAAAGGATACTGGCTAACGAGAGATATTGTTCTAATGAGGGATACTGGCTAACGAGGAATACTGTGCTAGTGAGGAATACTGGCTAACGAGGGATACTGGCTAACGAGAGATACTGGCTAACGAGAGATACTGGCTAACGTGGAGTACTGTGTTAACAAGGAATACTGGCCAATGACACATACTGGCTAATGAGGGATACTGGCTAATGAGAGATACTGGCTAACGAGAGATACTGGCTAACGAGGGATACTGGCTAACGAGAGATACTGGCTAACGAGAGATACTGGCTAACGAGGGATACTGGCTAACGAGAGATACTGGCTAACATGGAGTACTGTGTTAACGAGGAATACTGGCCAACGAGAGATACTGGCGGCAATCACACTCCTCTGCCGCTATGAGGCACTAAAGTTTCTTCAATGAATACAACGCAATCTGTGTGTGTGTGTATGTGACAGAGTGTGTGTGTGCGTGTATGTGACAGAGTGTGTGAGTGTGTGAGACAGAGTGTGTGTGTGTGCATGTGAGACAGAGTGTGTGTGTGTGTGTGTAAGATGACTGCTGGTGCACACTACGCCTACTATGTTAACACCTCACTGAGTTTTGCCCAATTCAAAACACAATCTGTTCATTCAGCTGTCTAGGTAAGGAGGGTGAGCTGTGTGTGTGTAGGTGTGTGTGATGTATCTGTGTGTGTGTGTGTGATGTATCTGTGTGTGTGTGTGTCTGTGTGTGTGTGTATGTGTGTGTGATGTATCTGTGTGTGTGTGTGTCTGTGTGTGTCTTTTATAGCACTTTGCTATGGGGCTGAACCCCATAGAGAGCCTGGCTAGCTGTGGGTGCATTGTCAGGGTTTGGCCTGCGGGGGCAGTATTGGCTGCTGAGGTGACGCTGCCGGGCCGGTGCGGGCACTGTTGGTGGGGGTCGTGGGGGAGGGACCGGTTGCCGGGCCGTCAGCGTCTGCGGATGCTGGCGGGCAAAACTCTTTGATGGTGACCGTGAGGAGGTTGGTGGTGACGTCGGTGACGACCACGTTGGCGCAGCGCACCGTCATCTCCGGGTGCCAGTCGGGGTCACCGTCACCGTCCCCAGGGCAGAGCCTGGCGCCGTAGTGCGGCTCCGACGAGAAGTCGTTGTGGCAGCGGCCGGGGTGGTGGAGGTGGCGGTGGTCGCCGCGGCGACCCCTCGCGGCGACATCCTGTGCCAGAGACAGGTCCAGGATCTGTACGCCGTTGGCGTCTTCCGAGGAAGAGGAGGGGGAGAGGGCGGAGGAAGGCGGCGAGGGGGGGTCGCCCGCTGCGTGGGGCTGGAGCGAGGGGGGGTCGGGCCAGGGACGGGCCCCCCCAGGTGTGTTTGGGATGGGCTGCACTGAGGGGGGGGGCGAGACAGGGCCCGTCTACGCCGCTGGGGGGGGGCAGGTGCTCGGGGGGGGGTGGAGGAGGCTTTGGGGTGTCCCACGAGGTCCATGTCCGAGCCGGGCACTCTGGGGTTGGCGAGGGGGAGGGCGGGGGGCCCGGTTCTGTCCACTGGGGGTCGGGTCGGCTCGGAGGGTGCCCGCTGTGCCCTGTGGGTGCCCGAGGGGAGCGCGGAGAGCATCTGCAGCCCCCGGTATGGAACCTCCCCAAACCTACGGCTCTTCCCGGCAACCCGGGTCCGCGGCGGAACCGTCTGACGACCCGCATGCATGGACCGGTGGGCGGGGCTTGCCTGCTGCGGCTGCGGCGCTCGAGTCCTGTGATTGGCCGAGGGCCTGGTGGCGCCGCCCGGCTTGTCGAGCACCTTGAGGTTGAGGATGATGCGACCTCGTTTGACCTCGCGCGGCTTGACCTTGCGGTTCAGGATGCGCACCGTCTCGGAGAAGGAGGGGGGGGCGGGCCGCCAGGGCAGCCGAGGAGCCCATTGGCTGAGAGAGGGGGTCAGGCCGGGTCAAAGGTCGCCGTGACATGCGGTGGCAGCGGTGGATGTCCTTCTTCAGCTTGTGCTGCGCCGCGCCCGACTGCAGCTTGGCGTTGGACAGGGGGGCAGGGGAGGGGGAGGAGGATGAAGTGGGGGGGCGGGGGGAGGGGAAGGACGAACAGGAAGTGGGAGGGCGGGGGGAAGGTAAAGAGGAACAGGAAGTGGGGGGGCGGGCTGAGGGCTTCGGAGGCTGCTGCTGCTGCTGCCGAAGTGGAAGAATGCGAGATGATGAAGCAGCTTTGGCCTGAGCTCGAGCCTGAGGAAAAGAGAGAGAGAGAGAGGGAGAGAGAGGGAGAGAGAGGGAGGGAGAGGGAGGGATGGAGAGAGAGGGAGAGGGAGAGAGAGAGGAAGGGAGAGAGGGAGAGAGAGAGAAGGGAAAGAGAGAGAGAGAGAGAGAGGGACAGAGAGACAGAAAGAGACAGAGAGAGATGTGTGGGTGATGTGTGGAAGGAGAAAGAGACAGAGAGAGATGTGTGGAAGGATGGAGAGAAAAAGAGACAGGAAGAGAAGCACATGGCAATAAAGTAAGACAGAGAGAAAGAGAACGGGGGATAAAGACAAAGGAGGAGAAAGAGAGAAAGCTTGACAGGGAGCAACAAAAAAGGGGATGAGAAAGTAAAAACAGTCAGTGAGTTATAGGAGCTATAGAGGGCTGTGGTGTGTGTAGAGTTATAGGAGGTGTAGAGCGCTGTGGTGTGTGTAGAGTTATAGGAGCTATAGAGGGCTGTGGTGTGTAGAGTTATAGGAGCTATAGAGGGCTGTGGTGTGTGTAGAGTTATAGGAGCTATAGAGGGCTGTGGTGTGTAGAGTTATAGGAGCTATAGAGGGCTGTGGTGTGTGTAGAGTTATAGGAGCTATAGAGGGCTGTGGTGTGTGTAGAGTTATAGGAGCTATAGAGGGCTGTGGTGTGTAGAGTTATAGGAGGTGTAGAGGGCTGTGGTGTGTGTAGAGTTATAGGAGGTGTAGAGGGCTGTGGTGTGTGGTGTGTGTAGAGTTATAGGAGCTATAGAGGACTGTGGTGTGTGTAGAGTTATAGGAGGTGTAGAGGGCTGTGGTGTGTGTAGAGTTATAGGAGCTATAGAGGGCTGTGGTGTGTGTAGAGTTATAGGAGCTATAGAGGGCTGTGGTGTGTAGAGTTATAGGAGGTGTAGAGCGCTGTGGTGTGTGTAGAGTTATAGGAGGTGTAGAGGGCTGTGGTGTGTGTAGAGTTATAGGAGGTGTAGAGGGCTGTGGTGTGTGTAGAGTTATAGGAGGTGTAGAGCGCTGTGGTGTGTGTAGAGTTATAGGAGGTGTAGAGGGCTGTGGTGTGTGTAGAGTTATAGGAGCTATAGAGGGCTGTGGTGTGTGTAGAGTTATAGGAGCTATAGAGGGCTGTGGTGTGTGTAGAGTTATAGGAGCTATAGAGGGCTGTGGTGTGTGGTGTGTGTAGAGTTATAGGAGCTATAGAGGGCTGTGGTGTGTGGTGTGTAGAGTTATAGGAGCTATAGAGGGCTGTGGTGTGTGGTGTGTGTAGAGTTATAGGAGGTGTAGAGGGCTGTGGTGTGTGGTGTGTGTAGAGTTATAGGAGCTATAGAGGGCTGTGGTGTGTGGTGTGTGTAGAGTTATAGGAGCTATAGAGGGCTGTGGTGTGTGGTGTGTGTAGAGTTATAGGAGGTGTAGAGCGCTGTGGTGTGTGTAGAGTTATAGGAGCTATAGAGGGCTGTGGTGTGTGTAGAGTTATAGGAGGTGTAGAGGGCTGTGGTGTGTAGAGTTATAGGAGGTGTAGAGCGCTGTGGTGTGTGTAGAGTTATAGGAAGTGTAGAGGGCTGTGGTGTGTGTAGAGTTATAGGAGCTATAGAGGGCTGTGGTGTGTGTAGAGTTATAGGAGGTGTAGAGGGCTGTGGTGTGTGTAGAGTTATAGGAGGTGTAGAGGGCTGTGGTGTGTGGTGTGTGTAGAGTTATAGGAGGTGTAGAGGGCTGTGGTGTGTGGTGTGTGTAGAGTTATAGGAGGTGTAGAGGGCTGTGGTGTGTGTAGAGTTATAGGAGGTGTAGAGGGCTGTGGTGTGTGGTGTGTGTAGAGTTATAGCAGGTGTAGGTTGTGGTGTGGTGTGTGTAGAGTTATAGGAGGTGTAGAGGGCTGTGGTGTGTGGTGTGTGTAGAGTTATAGGAGCTATAGAGGGCTGTGGTGTGTGGTGTGTGTAGAGTTATAGGAGCTATAGAGGGCTGTGGTGTGTGTAGAGTTATAGGAGGTGTAGAGCGCTGTGGTGTGTGTAGAGTTATAGGAGGTGTAGAGGGCTGTGGTGTGTGGTGTGTGTAGAGTTATAGGAGGTGTAGAGGGCTGTGGTGTGTGGTGTGTGTAGAGTTATAGGAGGTGTAGAGGGCTGTGGTGTGTGTAGAGTTATAGGAGGTGTAGAGGGCTGTGGTGTGTGGTGTGTGTAGAGTTATAGGAGGTGTAGAGGGCTGTGGTGTGTAGAGTTATAGGAGGTGTAGAGGGCTGTGGTGTGTGGTGTGTGTAGAGTTATAGCAGGTGTAGGTTGTGGTGTGGTGTTTCACCTTGAGCAGTAAGGTCTTGGGTTTGGGTCCTCGTTTCTTTGGCCCGTACATCTCCTGCTCCCGCTCTCTGTGTGGGCGTTTGGGGACGACACAGAAGCACGTAAATCCCATTTGCCATTGAGGCATAGGCATAACCCTAACCCTAACCCTAACTAACCAATAGCCAAAAGAGCTCTACATAGGAGGGGCCATAAAACCTGATTATACTGTACATGCAGGCTGACTTTCAAGGAATCTTTATTTAGCGTGCCCTTAAAAGGCTGCATGATTACTTAGTTATAAATAAATGGCTCATTTTGTATACTATGTTTATTACACTATCTGATGTTGCACAGTTTTTCAAATTGTTAAGTGTTTGGTCTAAATGGGCTTGTTCATGCTTTGATTTAAAAGCACATTACGCCTGTTTGACCTTATCTTCCATTGGCTTTTCACACCCTGCAATAGAACATTTGAAAGGCTTTTATATGCAAATTACAAATAACAGCACACTTTCATAATCAACACTGGGAAAGCCACAACAATTCAGTGCCCAAAACAGCCCAGCAAATAGCTACCGTCCAGCAGCATAAGGGCATAGCACAGACAAAAGCCAAGTGATGAGCAGTGACACTCTTTTTTTGTGTGTGTATGTGTGTCAGTGTGTGTGTGTGCGTGTGTGTATGTGTGTCAGTGAGTGGGTCAGTGAGGGTGTATGTGTGTGTCAGTGAGGGTGTGTGTGTATGTGTGTCAGTGTGTGTGCGAGTGTGTGAGTGTGTGTGTGTGTGTGTGTGTGAGTGTGTGTGAGTGTGTGTGTGTCAGTGTGTGTGCGAGTGTGTGTGTGTGTGTGTGTGTGTGTGTATGTGTGTCAGTGTGTGTGTGTGAGTGTGTGTGTGTGTGTGTGTGTGTCTGCGAACACGCAAGTGTGGGCTCATAGTAAGTGTCATCCAGAGAGATGAAATACATGACCGTACCCAGAGGAAGCCACAAAGAGAGAGGAGACACAAAGAAAGGAGAGGAAGCAGAGAAGGGCGAGACAAAGAGAAGGAGAGAATGAGAACATAGACAAGGAGAAGGAGAAGAAAGGAGAAGAAAGGAGAGAGCGAGGGAGGGGGAGAGGGGGGAGGGGGGGAGGGAGCGTGTGAACCACTTGACTCCGAGGGTCGTGCCAGACGCGCGCTCCTCTGTGCTGTCATAAAACACACACACACACACACGCACAAACACACACGCACACACACACGCACAAACACACGCACAAACATACACACAAACACACACACACACACACACAAACACACAAACACACGCACAAACACACACACACACACACACACACACACACACACACACACACACACACACACACACACACACACTCACTAACACACACACACACAAACACACACGCACGCACACAGCCAGCATGGGCTCATTAGAAAAGCCAGAGTCTCTGAGCCAGGCCTGGACCTCCTGATCCCTGTCCATGTGTGAGGCCTGCAGCCCTGGCATGCCCGTATTTGAGCACTATGGCACGAGTGGGGGCGGGGTTGGGGGCGGATTATCGCCACGCCTGCATGTGAGGCCTGCAGCGCTTGCATGCCCGTGTTTGAGCACTATGGCACGAGTGGGGGTGGGGTTGGGGGCGGATATCGCCACGGCTGTAGCTTGGCCGCAGGCAGGAAGCAGAACGCCGTTGGTAAGCATAGCCGTGGCGATATCCGCTAACCAGCGCCACGACCACGAGTCTTGTATTGCTTTTATACAACAGCTCCACTGCCAGCACAAATAGTTTACAGACAACATTTTTAAATTCGTTTTTTAAAGTTTTACTTAATTGTATTTCAGTTCGCTCCAGTCTCCGCTCCACAAAATAGTTCCGGTTCAAGTTAACAGCGTCTGTGGTTGCTATGCAACAAGGGTCTATTTATACACGCTGATTTGGACTTTCCCCTGTATTGTGCAGCCACTGAGATATGGCTGTTGTCGTTTTTCACAGTCCTAACTAGGCCTAAAGCACAGCTGCTGTTCTGCAGTCTTGGGTGTCTTGTTAAAGTCTGCCATAGCTTATAAATTCACTCAATTTCGTTCTCTCTCGCTTGTTTATGAACTACGTATATGGAACGGAATATTGGTGTAAAGTTTTAACAGTTACGTTGTATCTTTGGGAGTGCGATTACTAGCTGTGAAGAGTCACCCGTGGTATGTCGGGGGATATCTCCACTCCTAGTGACGCATGGAATGTGTCTCATTCAATCGGAAATTCATAAATATTTTAACCGGACCTAACTGTTGTATAACACACGATAACACAGCTCTCCAGCCAACATGAAGCCCTGACATATCGATATAACACAATAACACAGCTCTCCACAGCCAGCCAGCAATTAACGCAGGGAAGAAAGTAAGAAAAAATTGTACACCTGAAATTACCAAACGTTTCAAAGTCATTATGACTGTCTAAATGTTAAATGTACCCCTACTCTCCCATTCCTGATCTCAGGCACCATGCCTGGGCTCTTTCAGCCCTGCGCACACCCACACACACACCCACACACACACCCACACACACACACACATATTATAAAATGTGAAATGCACCCCTACTCTCCCACGCCTACCACCTTGCCTGAAGTCTTTCAGCCCTGTTATCATGTACCAGTAGCACTTACCCACAGCTCTGAAAGGCTCTGCGGCAGTGTTGGAAAAGCCTTCACCAGCCACTCACCAGCGGTACAACAGGATTTTTATGTCCAACATCTAGCAGCCACTTTCATATTATACACACATTTCGCTGGTGGCTGGCTGGTGTGTGTGTGTGTGTGTGTGTGTGTGTGTGTGTGTGTGTGTTTGTGTGTGTGTTCATATTATACACACATTTCGCTGGTGGCTGGCTGGTGCCTGTGTTTGTGTGTGTGTGTGTGTGTGTGTGTGTGTGTGTGTGTGTGTGTGTGTGTTCATATTATACCCACATTTCGCTGGTGGCTGGCTGGCTGGTGCCTGTGTTTGTGCGTGTGTGTGTGTGTGTGTTCATATTATACCCACATTTCGCTGGTGGCTAGCTGGTGCCCGTGTTTGTGTGCGTGTGCGTGTGTGTGTGTGTGTGTGTGTGTGTGTGTGTGTGTGTGTGTGTGTGTGTGTGTTCATATTATCCCCACATTTCGCTGGTGGCTGGCTGGTGCCAGTTTTCTATCCCTGGTGCACACACCTTGGGCACTGGAAGAACTATGACGCCTCTTCCCAAAGCAATTTATTACCTTACACTTAAAGCAACACTAACCTCTTCCCACAGCATTTCAGTACCTTACACTTAAAGCAAAACTAAATAGTTTTCATCTTCGGTCACCCTACAGGTTGAAAGCAGAACTGTCTCTCATAGTGAACTGCAGAGAGACGCTCCACTCCTCCAAACTTCCTTAGTGCGGTTATAGCCCATGGAGGGCTGCAAAGCAATTTCAAAAGTGCCTTTCAACCTGTTAAAAGTTGATGAACCACTGAAACAATTTTTAACGATTTAAGGTTGAAAAAACTACTTAGTGTTGCTTTAACAGACTCTTTTATCGTAAGCGACTTACAACAGAAGACATAAACAACCTACAGAAGACATAAACAAGCTACACAGCTAAGCTATTTAACACTAACATGCACAGTACTGTTATTTATTTTTTTATTGTCGTTTATTGGTTATGAAATGTGGCGTGAGTGTGTGTGCTCTCCACATGTTTCTGACAGTTTTTCTCTCTGTCTGCCTTTTTGCATTACAGAGTTAAAAATAAAATGATCTCAGCACTCACCTCTGCTCAAAGCCTGTCACTAGCCGATCGTCTAAGATGTTCTCCTCGGGCTCCCAGGTGCTGTGTCTATAGAAATTATAATGACAAAAATGCAACAGAAACCAGTGTAGCTTTATAAACATATAATATATATATATAAATTAAGCCTACTGTGTATAATGCGCAAACAGTTAGGTCAACCTCAGGTTGTTTGGACTGTACTGTAGGCGATGCATAAAGTGACTATAACTGACTATATGGAGACTAGTTATGAGTGTTTGTGGGGTATGTTGTGAAACTGTCATCACTTTAAGGAGACTAGAAAGGCTTCCTGCAGGTTAGTGCCATAAGCACAAGCTCATTAAACATAAAACAAAGTAAACATGCTTGCTCAGGTGAAAGGTCAAGGGTCTCTCTCACACACACACACTTACTTTATGGCCCATCCTTTCCACTTCACAAGATATTCTATGCGCCCCTAAAAAAGACAACAATCACAACAATTTAGAGAAGTATGAAAGGCAATAACACTAAAACAACAGAAGACTTCTTGAAACCTACGCGACAAATGCAGGGGACTGTCTGGTGTTGTCAACCTATACTCTATTGTCTAAGACGCCTAAAACGCCATAAGTCACTGACTTTATCACTGTAGCCTTTTGAATGCTTCACGGCTTCCCTTTCGTTGACTACGTGATAAGCGTTGCCATACGTTTACATTTAAATGTACACGCTTCAAGAGTACCGTCTCAGTCATAGCTGCTCGTGGTCTTTCCGGTCTAGGCTTTGTCAAAATTAGCAAGCCAGACAGACACAAAACAGCTGGCGACGTCATGAAGCTAGCCAGCCCGCCGACTAGCCACGCAAATTGTATAATAGAGTGTAATAGCCAACCGAAACAGCTAACTAATAACAGATTAGTAACATGTTTTCACGTGCAGTAACCAGGGACCCCTCTAATTAGGCTATGATGTAGTTTAAAGTTCAGCCTAACATGCATTGTTTACAAACAGGACCACCCCACACAGGCAGTGACAATGATCCAGCAGTGGGTTAGCATGTGAATTACACATCTTAGCTGGCTAACGCTAGCCATTTGCTGTCAAGCATACATCTCTGTCTCCCGAGTAACAGCAGCCGCAAAAGAAGAACTGAAACAACTAGCGGGAATAGCAAACACATTCAAATAGCATGCAAATCTTGCCTTCCGCACGCGGCGTTTCAGTATGGCCTCCGCGGCGAACACACGGTCACCGGCTGCGGAGAGCTCCATACTCAGAGCCTCTCCTCTGACGGC
>CM050210.1:2490127-2497627 GCA_027475355.1 Coilia nasus | reverse complement strand
ATAATAATAGTGGACCTAGATACAGCATCTACGTTATGAGGCCGAAGCCACAGAGAAATCGCCATATTGGGACCACTTTGCAATTCTTTTACTGTCTGTATTGTTTTTAGTGACCACTTTGCAATTCTTTTACTGTCTGTAGAGCACTCCCATAGTGTACGTTTCACCAACTTTTGCTCGTGATTGTCTCATACCTCACCATTAATTTCCAACAGCTCTCGTGTACTGCCCTAGCCCATCCTGCCTTTGATTTGCACTCCATGACGTGCGCCAGATGCATTGAAAAAATGTAATGTAAATGTCGTTCAGTAGATTTCATGTCTCCAGAACACCTTTTTGATATCAGCCTTTACGAAGCTTCACCTAATGTCTGTGATGGTCACCACTGTACACTGACATTCGTTACACACATCCATTTCAACTTTGTACATTTTAGCGTTGTTTACTATTGGACTGCGCGTCAGAGTGGTCCCATTATGGCTGTGGCATTAGAATTCCGTGGCTTCATTGTCGAAGGGGCTGTAAGAATGCGTTATTCGATCCAAGTGTTCTTTAGAGATCAGTGGGTGACCTGGGGCGATGGGCATCAGTACAGTACAGTGTGGCTAAGTCTAATGGCTTGCAAGTTTATTGGCCGATGTAATGCCACTGAAGTTAGTCTTTGGCATTACATTGTACTGTAGTTTACTACATTGCATAACAGGGTATCGGTGACACTATAAGACTTGTATGTGAGTAGCAACAATGACGTAATGACACAGTTTGGTAGGACACTCTAGGAGGTACATAGCTATTATTGTTTGTCTGATTCTATGTGTGTATGTGTGTGTCTGTGTGTGTGCGTATTTCTGTGTGTGTGTGTGTGTGTGTGTGTGTGTGTGTGTGTGTGTGTGCATGTATTTCTTTGTGTGTGGACAGGATGGTGGTGAGTACATGCATTTCCTGCAGCAGAGCCAGAGAGATGCCCTGATGGAGGAGGAGAGGAGGTATCGCTTCCTGGCAGAGAAGCACTGCCACCTCTCCCACACTGTGTCCCAGCTCATGAACAAGGTGTGTGTGTGTGTGTGTGTGTGTGTGTGTGTGTGTGTGTGTGTGTGCATATGTGTTCGTATGTACAGATGGCTAGCTTTCCCGATGCTCATTTAATTCTCACAAGTCGAGATTCCTGCAGTCGCGAGAAGTGTTTACCACTGCCGCCGCTAGGGACAGCATAGGACCACAAAGGTTTACGCTGAAGTAAAGATCTCACTTCCGAGGTTGACCCACCCACAGCAAGACTTGCAGTATTTAGTTGACTGTAAAAGTGCTATTATCTCGTAATCCTCACGAGAACCTCACGAGATTCCTTCTGAGAACTGAGAATCGGGAAAGCTAACCATCTGTATGTATGTGTATGTGTGTGTGTGTGTGTGTGCGTGTATGGGTGCGCGTATGTGTGCGTATGTGTGTGTGTGTGTGCGTATGTGTGTGTGTGTGTGTGTGTGTGTGTGTGTGTGGGTGCGCATGTATGTGCACGCACGTGTGTGTACGTACTCAACTGCTCTCTGCTGAGTTTATTGGAAACCCCTAGGTCTAGATAAGAGCTAACGGACTAGTTAATGATTACACACACGCATTTGATCTCACAGGAGGAGGAGACCTTCATGCAGTCTACATATCACACCTACAGACCTACATGCAGTCTACATATCACACCTACAGACCTACATGCAGTCTACATATCACACCTACAGACCTACATGCAGTCTACACATCACACCTACAGACCTTCATGCAGTCTACATATCACACCTACAGACCTACATGCAGTCTACATATCACACCTACATGCAGTTTACACATCACACCTACAGACCTACATGCAGTTTACACATCACACCTACAGACCTACATGCAGTCTACACATCACACCTACAGACCTACATGCAGTCTACATATCACACCTACAGACCTACATGCAGTCTACACATCACACCTACAGACCTACATGCAGTCTACACATCACACCTACAGACCTACATGCAGTCTACACATCACACCTACAGACCTACATGCAGTTTACATATCACACCTACAGACCTACAGACCTACAGACCTACATGCAGTCTACACATCACACCTTGGAGTTCTGTGTGTCACAGACAGGGGGCAATGTATAGACAAATCATTTGAAGTTCTGTGTGTCGCAGACAGGGGGCGGTCTACAGCAGAGAGTGGAGGAATGGATTGACCGCGTGGGTGCGACCCGGACACCACGGCCGCGTACCCCCTCACGCATCGAGCAGACACCAGCGGTGAGGACAATGTCCTCCTTCCTTCTTTCGTTCTTTCTTTTCTTCCTTCTGCCCTTTCTATCCTTTCTTTCTTTGTGAAGAAAACAGAAGAGCACTTGTGGGATTAACTAGAGACATGCAGACAGCACATATGACGTTTAGAACTCGTTTTCTTTCGAGCAGATGGGGATGCGAGAAGAGGAGAGAAGCCAGCAGTGGATGGGAAGGGAAGAGCCGCCTTTGGGAAGGCTGCCCTCTAGAGGTGGGTGGACTGCGTTGCCTAACTGTCTTGAGTGAAGCACACACGATGTGTCTACATTAAGGGTCTACAGGCTTCAGAGTGCACTGCTACGGAGTTGTCTATGTAGCTCCAGCCTACCGTGGCCATTAACAGTTCATGAAATGGGACAGCCCAGCCTACCCGGCATTTGTCATAGTGATCCTGTGGTCACCTAGCAACTGTAGAACATATTTTGGCAGTTAACGTGACAGTAACACAGAATCGCTAAGTCAGGACAAACAATAACAAATAAAGCTACACTGTTGGAAATGGAAATTTGTTTTTCACACATAATCCCTCTCTCTCTCCCTCACACACACACACACATACACACACACACACACACACACACACAGGGCCCTCTCCCCAGCCCACGCGCTCTCGGTCGAGCTCCATGGGAGATGCGCTTGCGGGTGGCCGTCTGATGAGGGCGCTGGTGTCCTACCCGCCCTCCGCCAACGCCACGCTGCTGGACTTCTCCAAGGGGGACCTCGTCACCGTACTTGTGCCCGAACCACGCAACGGCTGGCTCTACGGCCGCACCGAACACAACGCACGGTACGTTCACACACCCACACAGGCACACACACCACACACACACACACACACACACACCACACACAGACACACACCACACACAGACACACACCACACACACACACACATACATACACACACACACGTACACACACACAGACACACACCACACACACACACACACACACACATATACACACACACACAAACACACACATACACACACACACACACGCACACACACACACGCCATGGCTAAAGTGTCATCTCTCTGTCATCTCTCTGCAGTCAGGGCTGGTTTCCTGCTGCATATGTGGAGGCACTGGACCAAGCCCCTCCCCTTCCTGCCTTCACGTATGTACAACCACACACACACACACACACACACACACACACACACACACACTGTCATAAGCCCTATTCCAACTTCAAGTGACACAATGCATTCTAGGTTATAAAGCTTTGAGTATATACAGTAATGTGGAAAAGTTTTAGGCAGGTGTGAAAAACATGCTGTCAACTAGGAATGCCTTTAAAAGTGAAAGTGTTAATCATTTATGTTCATCAATTAACAAAATGATGTGACTGGACAATAGAAAAACCTAAATCAAATCAATATTTGGTGTGACCACCCTTTGCCTTCAAAAGAGCATCAATTCTTGCATAGAGGTTTTGAAGGAACTTGGCTGGTAGCTTGCGCCAAACATCTTGAGGAACTAACCACAGATCCTCGGTAGATGTAGGCTTCCTGATATATACAACCAGTTTGGTGTAATTGGTTGATCATACACCTAACTATAATCCTGCAAAATACCTGACTTGTACTTGTATACAGGTGTGTACACCTGTGTGTGTACACTTTGTGTGCACCTGCCTAAAACTAGTCCAAAACAACTTGCCCATTAAGTCCTTTCAGCCTTATGAGTGTTTTAACATTAAACACTCAACACTTAATTAAACTCTTCATGAATGTGGTTATAGAGTCTTATGAATGCAAGCTACATAGAAAGTGTTATGCAACACCACCGCCAACATCTATAAAAACAGTAACAATACTACCAACTACTGAATGACATTCACAACATCAGCAGAACACCCCTAAACAGCGTCAACACAAACATTTCTTTGCATTACGTTACACTTAGCAGGCACTTTTATCCAAAGCGGCTTACAACAGAGGACCCAAATCAAGCTACAAGTATACAGAGTAAGCGCACATACACACACACACACACACACACACAAACACACTTACACAGGCTGTATTCCAAGCCAAGAGTAAGCAAGAGCCTAGCAGAGTTAGTGCAGACAGGACACAGGGCAGTGCTGTAATACAGGCTGGCTTTGTTAGGAAGGGAGGTTCTCCTGGAGAAGGAGTATCTCCAAAAGCTTCCTGAAGGTGGGGAGAGATGGCCCTACTACAAACTCAACAGCAGTCAAAACAGGACGACAACAAGAATGTTACAGACACAGACACAAAACAAAAATAACTGTGAACAACCCTTTTTTCAGTTATTGTTGACCTTTCACCCACTCTGACTTTTCAACTTTGAACTCTGACCTTTTTATTTCACAGTCCTAGTCTGAGGAGCAGTCACAGCATGAACAACCTGCTTGACCAATCACAAGGGGGAGGAGAAGGGATTGTCCCGCCCCCTGCCCCACCCCTCCCGTCTGCAACCAATCAAATGCGTCCAATCCCTCCCTCTGTGGACAAGAGTTCGGAGAAGCAGCACAAATCAGTAAGTAGTTCAGTGAGTAATTCGACTAGACTAGACTAGACTTAGACTTAGACTTAGACTTAGACTAGACTTGTGGTGGTCTGTTTTGATTGCCATTTTTTAGGCCAGAAGAACACAAACACACACATGTGTGCACCTATGCACACAAACAGACACATGCACGCCCGCACACACACACACACACACACACACACACACACACACACACACACACACACACACATACACACACACACAGTTTTTATGTAATGAGTTTTATAGTCCTGTTTTTCATATTGAGTGTAAGGTGTTATTCCTCCTCCGGCCAGCAGGGGCACTGTGGTAAAGTGCTGTTCTCCATGATGCCACACCCGTCCTTCTGGTGGCTGCAGGGGGGCACCACCTGCTAATCGCCGCACTGCACTCATGACAAGGTGTCTGCCCAGCGCAGGGCACAGAGTGTGTGTGTGTGTGTGTGTGTGTGTGTGTGTGTGTTTGCTAATCGCCGCACTGCGCTCACAACAAGGTGTCTGCCTGGGGCAGGAGCACTGTTTGTGTGTGTGTGTGTGCTAATCGCGCACTGCACTCATGACAAGGTGTCTGCCCAGAGCAGGGCACAGAGTGTGTGTGTGTGTGTGTGTGTGTTTGCTAATCGCCACACTGCGCTCACAACAAGGTGTCTGCCTGGGGCAGGAGCACTGTTTGTGTGTGTGTGTGTGCTAATCGCGCACTGCACTCATGACAAGGTGTCTGCCCAGCGCAGGGCACAGAGTGTGTGTGTGTGCGTGTGTGTGTGTGTGTGTGTGTGTGTTTGCTAATCGCCGCACTGCGCTCACAACAAGGTTTCTGCCCAGCGCAGAGCACAGAGTGTGTGTGTGTGTGTGTGTTTAAAAGTGTGGTTTTGTGTGTGTGTGAGCACTAGCGATGGACTTCCTAGTAGTGATGTGTGTGTGTGTGTGTGTGTGTGTGTTGTGTGTGTGTGTGTGTGTGTGTGTGTGTGTGTGTGTGTTTGTGTTGTTTGTGTGTGTGTGTGTGTGTGTGTTGTATGTGTGTGTGTGTGTTTGGTCTGCATGTGTGTGTGCTTTCAGTCAGCCTCTTGGTGTGTTCACATTTTGTAGTCAACCTTCAGATAGAATGCATAGTTTCAAAGAAGTGTGTTTCTCTGTATTTTTGAAAGTACTTACTCTTTCACACACACACACACACACACACACACACACACACACACACACACACCATACACACATACACACACACACACACACACACGTTTCACTCAGCAGGGTATGTCCAGGGTATGGCTTGCTAAAACACGAATACACCAGCTTGGAATAAAGCCAGTGTAGATGTGTGTGTGTGTGTGTGTGTGTGTGTGTGTGTGTGTGTGTGTGTGTGTGTGTGCGTGATTTGTGGGATAATAAGTTGTGTTTTTGCATGTTTTTCTGCATGCGTGTGTATGGATGTGTGTGTATTGATACATTTTTACATGCATTTTTTTTCTGTGTGTGTGTGTGTTTGTGTCTGATGCCTGTGTGTGTCCCTGTGTCGTCTCTCTCTCTCTCTCTTTCTGTTCGCAGGCATGTGTGTGTGTGTGTGTGTGTGTGTGTGTGTGTGTTTAACACTCATACAGTAGCTCATAATTGTTTTTCTCCCTGCAGAGGTCAGAGGACCATGGGACAAGACCAGAGCTCTTTCCCCGGTGAGTCCTGACCTCCTCACACACACACACACACCCACATGTATATGCATGCATGCTCACACACACATGTACACACGTACACACACACACACACACACACACACACACACACACACACACACACACACACACACATAGGCACTTTGGCGCACAATCACACATGCACACATATGCACATGGGCACACACACACACACACACACACAGATTCATACACACATTCACACGAGCTTACTTCATCTGCTTGGGTTTCTGAAGACAAGGCTTCTTTCCACCTATCCACGGAGAGCACCACAGGGAAAACACACACACGCATACGCGCACACACACACACACACACACACACACACACACACGGACGCACGCACACACCCACACACATGCACACACACTAACACAAACACTCACACACACACAAATACAACACACACACACATACACACACACTCCTGCAGGTTGTTCCGACATTGCTCAGTATGTGTTTGTCGTTGATGATAAAAAGCAAATCTCCTGTTGTTGTAAGCTAATCTCTTTAACTGTGTGCTTGCCAATGTATTAGATGTGCGCTGTGTGTGTGTGTGTGTGCGCGCGCGCGCGTGTGTGTGTGTGTGTGTGTGCGTGTGTGTGTGCTTGCCAATGTATTAGATGTGTGGCGTACTGGCATGAAAACATGGTTGTGAAGGTTTTTAAGTAAACATTGTTAAAATATTCACAATGCACAGATATACCAACATTTGACCTTTGTTTGACCTTTGTTTGACCTTTGTCTCTCTTTCTCTCTCTCTCTCTCTCTCTCTGTACATGTGTGTGTGTGTGTGTTCAGCGGCACAAACCCTTTTGCCACAGTCAAGCTGAAGCCCACGGTGACCAATGACAGATCTGCTCCCAAATTCTGAGCCACTTGACCTCTGACCTCTGCAGCTATACTGTCCACACTGACACTCAGCACTGTTATCACAGGAAGAGTGTGTGTGTGCATGTGTGTATGTAT
>CM050210.1:2445127-2447627 GCA_027475355.1 Coilia nasus | reverse complement strand
TTTGGAATGAAAATATTTGGTTAAGGCAAGCCAGAGCCTTAGTGGAGCTGCATGAGGGAGTAATGTAGCAAAACGCAATACTGAGCAGAGGCAGTGCATGGCATATAAGCACCTTCTGTGAGGCACTACACAGGCTATTAAGCACCTTCTGTGAGGCACTACACAGGCTAATAAGCACCTTCTGTGAGGCACTACACAGGCTAATAAGCACCTTCTGTGAGGCACTACACAGGCTAATAAGCACCTTCTGTGAGGCACTACACAGGCTATTAAGCACCTTCTGTGAGGCACTACACAGCATATAAGCACCTTCTGTGAGGCACTACACAGGCTATTAAGCACCTTCTGTGAGGCACTACACAGGGTATTAAAGGAGAACTTCGGTGTAAAATGAAAATTGGCATGCTAAAACATCATACAGAGTTGGTATGTTTGCTGAGGAGCAAAATTGAGTTCAGAACTTAACTATTTTTTACTGTTTGTCCCAGAAGGCTAACAATGGAAGTGGTAGGTGCCCTTAGATGAAGCATGAAGATTAAGCTATTATTAAACCATTAAAACAGCTCGAAGAAACTCCACACTCCATTGGTAGTACAACAAAGGTCCTGGCATTCAAAACAAGGCACTGAGAACTTTGTAAATGTACACAACGTTTATTTAAAAAACTGTTCTTACATGCAGTAGTTTGCAGTTGTTTCTCGTCGCCGGCATGATGAAAGTCCAAACAAGTCAATTGTACTACCTCTCCTCCTATTCTTCCTGCTGGATCGTGTTCGTCAATCGACTCGTGCGGACTTTTATCATGGCAACGACGAGAAACTACAGCAAGGTACTGCCTGTCAAAACTGTTTTATTAATAAATGTTGTGTACACTTACAAAGTTCTCAGTGCCTCGTTTCGAATGTTGTGGCCTTTGTTGTGCTACTGATGGAGTGTGGAGTTTCTTCGAGCTATTTAATGGTTTAATAATAGCTAAATCTTCATGCTTCGTCTAAAGGCACCTACCACTTCCATTGTTAGCCTTCTGGGACAAACGGTAAAAAATAGTTAAGTTCTGAATGCAACAGGCTAACTCAATTTTGCTCCTCAGCAAACATACCAACTTGGTATGATGTTTCAACATGCCAATTTTCATTTTACACCGAAGTTCTCCTTTAAGTACCTTCTGTGAGGCACTGCACAGGCTAATAAGCATCTTCTGTGAGGCACTACACAGGCTATTAAGCACCTTCTGTGAGGCACTACACAGGCTAATAAGCACCTTCTGTGAGGTAGGACAACATTCCAGGCGAAAATGGAATGTGCAATGGAAGGTGCAATACCTCACATGTCCACTGGGGGCTGGAAGCAACCAACTACAGAAGCATTTTGACAGAAAAAAATAAATGTATTTACAGCCTGGCTCAAAAAAAAAAAACAAAAAACAGTTTTGGTGTGTTTCAGTAGTTTTTGGGTCCATGGAGACTCTTAGTGGAGTAATTAATTCTCAGATTATTCACACTGACATTTATAGAATGAATTGGCAAAGCTGGCAGCACTCGGAACCTTCAATTTAGGCTTCAACCTTGTTGTTATATATGTTGTATATATACAGGTGTATATGTATATGAATATAACATATATAACAACAAGATTACTAACCAGGGATGCGTTTCCCAACACCATAGTTGCTAACCAGTTAGCAACTTAGTTGGTTGGCAATGGGAAATTGCATTGCAACCAACAAAGTAGCTAACTTAGTTAGCAACTACGGTTTTGGGAAACGGACCCCAGATTATTAACAAGATCACTTTGTAACAGCGGTTTTGTGGTGAATACTGCAAAATGTATTACAACCCACAACCTCAATTTTCTTTAAGGTAGTCACTGAGAAAAGGCAGGCATGGTGTCACCTGAAATATAGCCTCTAATTAATCATGGTGGAATTTATTAAATAATCACAGCCGCAATGAAATAATCTAATCAACTTATAGAAATTTTAGGACAACACTCCACATCTTGTATAATCTGAGATCTCGCATGACCTTGAGAAATCTGTTTTGTTTCAGCGTGATGTTGGTGCATCCACCAGGGAAATACGTTATCATTTAGTAGGGCTTTCATTTGAGGGCAAAGCGATAGGCCAAGTGAGTGTCCACACACACACACACACACACACACACACACACACACACACACACACACACACACACACACACACACACACACACACACACACATACACTAGGGCCTGTGTAACTGTATAGCTGCTGCTCCGCTGTATAAAAATAGAAAGGCTGAAATGGACGATTAGGAGGTCAATTAGGCCACCTGGGAAGGCCCCAAGTTGCTGCAGCAGAACACTATTCACTGAAGGACGCAGTCCCCTGACCAAGGCTCTACGTTGCCCTCTAGTGGCCACTGCTGTGACTGACGGAACCACTGAGCCAAACCTGCCTGAGCCAGCAGCACAAAGACCAAAGACTTCAGTCCTGAAGGACAATACGAGCTATAATGAAGG
>CM050210.1:2420127-2440127 GCA_027475355.1 Coilia nasus | reverse complement strand
GGTTGCAGGTTCTAATCCCACCCTACCCATGGCTGAAATGCCCTTGAGCAAGGCCTCTAACCCCACACAGCTCCAGAGACTATAACTGAAGCCCTGTAAATAAGTCTATGTTGCTCTGGATACGAGCATCTGCTAAGTGTAATGCAGTAGAATTTCAAAAACTCTCATGTCCCTACATGGACAGCATGTTCAGTGCATGTTAGCTGTCATAGCAAAGTGCATAGTATAACTTTACACTCTTAAAGGTGTACTTCCACGAGAAACTGTTTAGTACTTGCTCTTTTGAAATATGATAGGTCACCCCGAGTTGCATATGCATGCTGCATATCAAAATGTTTTTCTACCCCCATTTTCTATATCAGTCAAAAGAAGACAATAGGCGAGAAAAACAACCCAATGCGAACAGGGCCTCCAGAATGACGTAGACGTGTACAAATGCATATAAGAGAAAATGACCGAATGGGCTTTAAATGATGTTAACCTGTGACTGACTCGCATAAGATTAGCAGGCTAGTTGAACGACTGAACTGCATTTAGCCGGGCACGTGCACTGTTTTGCAAATATTACCATTCTGAAACGTTCATTGACAAACGGTCAGGAAGCGACTGTGCTTGTGCCATCTCTCCTTCCTCTTCGGATTCAGGATCAAACACATACAGCTGTATCTCCGAAGACATTCTGTGTGCAGTTTTAGCGCTGTCAAGTTCACTTTTCCCCTTTACCTTACTCTGCTATCAAGTTGACTGTGGGGCAAAGGAAGCTGCAGGGAGCGTGTCACGCCTCTGGTGAAATCGTGTCGTTCTCCCGGCCCCACCCCCCCCCCCACCAAACTAAAACAGCCTGAAACTGAAGCACTAGAACATTTTTTTCATCAAAACCAGCGCACAGGGCAATTATTAATACTAGAGAACACCGCACATTTAATGAAAACATGATGGAAGTACACCTTTAAAGTCAGATTTGTTTCTCCTGCATCTAAACACAGATAAACTCTCACATCCCTGCACTGGTGCACTCGTTTAGCACAAATGTGTTGTCATAGCATAGCTATAGCATAGCATGAACAATCTCCAACACTTTTTGTTTTTTAACATTTTGAATCTCAAATCAGATCCTTCTTTACTTGCGTAGTGGTTTAGTACGAGCATGCATCTCACACACACTCACAGACGAGCATGCGTGGGGTGAATGTCACACACACACACACACACTCTGGCCGGGAACATGACAGCTGTCTCTGACCGTAGCGTATGCACTAGCACGCATTCGACTGTGTGTGTCAGCAGGAAGTAGCACCGATGGCTTGCACTGATAAGCTTAGATGTAACACACACACAAACACACACACACACACACACTCACTCACACACACTCTCTCTCTCTTTCGATGTCTCTTTCACACACACCCACACACACACACACACAAACACTGATGGCTCGCTCTGATAAGCTTAGATGTAAATGCTTCATGCTTTAGTGGTTATGTTGGCTCACAGCCCTGTGTGAACAGAAAGGGGATTTTCCAAAACAAACGCAGCATGCAGTTTGATTTTTTATGTTTTCATACGACGCGAATAACTTCCAGTCATCCTAACAAACTCACAAGACTCGCAGTCTTCCTCACCTGTGAGTGTGTGTGTGTGAGTGTGAGTGTGTGTGGGTGAGTGCAGGTCTAACTTTAGCTAATTCTGACTAGCCTCCACGTGTGTAATTCAGGAAGTTGACCCGACAGCGGACATTGCTTTTTGCCCCCCCCAACCCACACACACACACACACACACACACACACACACATACAAACACACACACACACACACACACACACATACACACATACACACACCAACACACACACACACACACACACACACACACACACACACATAACAAGTCATACAAAGAGGGCTTTTGAGAGATATCTTTAAAAAAGCCAAATGTCAGAAAGAGGATGTCAGATGACTGGACCTTCCGAGGGACTGGTGTCCAAGGGGTGTGTGTGTGTGTGTGTGCGTGTGTGTGCGCATGTGTGTGTGTGTGCATGTGTGTGTGCATGTGTGGGTGTGTGCAAGTTTGGTTATGTATGTGTGTGTGTGTGTGTGTGTTTGTGTACAAGTGGTTGAGAAAGAGAGATAGAGAGAGAGGCAGAGAGCATGTTCCTCTTTTTAGCTGACAGGAACTGTGAACCTTCTGTGAATCATGTATGCTGAGTTGTGTGTGTTTGTTGAGTGTGTTGAGTTTTGTGTGTTTGTCGAGTGTGTTGAGCTTTGTGTTTGTCGAGTGTGTTGGGTTTTGTGTGTTTGTTGAGTGTGTTGAGTTTTGTGTGTTTGTTGAGTGTGTTGAGTTTTGTGTGTTTGTCGAGTGTGTTGAGCTTTGTGTTTGTCGAGTGTGTTGAGTTTTGTGTGTTTGTTGAGTGTGTTTAGGGGTCAGGTCGGATTTGTGTCCCCAAAGCCACATCAATACCTCATCATCATCGTTGTCATTATCATCACCATCACCATCACCATCATCATCATCATCATCATCACACACACACACACACCTACACACACACATACACACGCGCACACACACACACACACATGCTTAAGTGTGAATCATCTTGGTGTAGCAGTGATTCTGCCATGTTTGACATCATTGTGGAATCTCACTTCCTGTCCAGGTCATCAACTCATGTCACCATGAGTGACTAAGCATTGTGTGTGTGAGTGTGTGTGTGTATGTAAGGGTGTGTATGTGTGTGTGTGTTATTGTGTGATATGTCGAACACTGACACACTGGCAGGATGTGTGCTAATGAGTCGATTACCACTGGTTTCCACAGTGTGTGTGTGTGTGTGCGTGTGTGTGTCTGCATGTCTGTGCCATTGCTTAAAGAAGCACACACTGGGGTTTGCTGTTCAGAAAGGGCACAGTGGGGTTTGCTGCTCTATCCACTGTTAGCATGTCACCACTGTTAGCATGTCACCACTGTTAGCATGTCACCACTGTTAGCATACTACCACTGTTTCTGCCATGGAGAACGCTGGGCTCATTGCCACGTTGAAGCTCGGGAAGACTCTTTTCCGAGAATGCTTCCCTTCCTAACAAAACCTACCTCTGCTTCACCAACTCTTTACTTAGGTGCCTTTGTGTGTGTATGTGTGTGTGGGGGGAGGGTGTAATGGGGTGTGTATGGGTGTGTATGGGTGTATGTGTGTGTATGTGTGTATGGGGGGTGTGTGTCTGAAGTGTCCCTGCCCCAGGAACGTACCTAAGGCACATCTATCTCCTTGCGTGTTCCCTGCTGGTGTGAACCCTATGCTGCACTAACTCCGCTTTGCTTGTGTGTTCTCTGCTGGTGTGAACCCTATGCTGCACTAACTCTGCTTTGCTTGTGTGTTCCCAGCTGGTGTGAACCCTATGCTGCACTAACTCCGCTTTGCTTGTGTGTTCTCTGCTGGTGTGAACCCTATGCTGCACTAACTCCGCTTTGCTTGTGTTCCCAGCTGGTGTGAACCCTATGCTGCACTAACTTCGCTTTGCTTCTCTTCATTTTGTGTTCCCGTAACGGATGCCCACTAGCACAGCTCAGCGTAGAACGTTAGTGAACCTCCCTCCCGACACCTCAAAAAGATACGCTGCTGACTGAGCTAGTAGCCCGGCTTTTAGCTCATTTGGTAGCGCGTCTGTCTCCCATACCGGAGTTGCTGTGAGGTCGCAGGTTCGACTGTCAACTGGGTCTGGACTGCTCAGGAAGACCTTGGTTACATTCCTTTACACTTCTGTTAGCTTGTTGTGTCCTCCTTTTGTAAGTCACTTTGGATAAAAGCGTCTGCTAAGTGTAATGTAATGTAATATGATGTAAGTAGCTTAGGATAAAAGCGTCTGCTAAGTGTAATGTAATGTAAAGTAAGTCGCTTTGGATAAAAGTGTCTGCTAAGTGTAATGTCATGTAATGTAAGTCGCTTTGGATAAAAGTGTCTGCTAAGTGTAATGTAGTGTAATGTAATGTCATGACGGGACAGTGGAATGTTGGGACAGTGGAATGACGGGACAGTGGAATGACGAGAGAGTGGAATGACGGGAGAGTGGAATGATGGGGCCTGTGAGGTATTGGGACCGGGGGTGGTGTTTCTGCCATGCAATAAGTGCGCTTGAGATTACTCCTCAGAACAAAGTGTGCACATCCACAGATGCAGGAATGGTGGTAAAGAGAGAAAGGCCAGATATGCTGACACCTACAGCGATTCAACAGGTTGTCTTGCTGTCTTAGCAGTCAGGATACTTCAGAGATGCTACATGTATTTCAGCCTCTGCAACTAATGTAGTAGTCCATTGCCCATGGCCCTACAAAGACAAAGTCCAGTAACTATGTGAACACAGAAACTCTGAAAAATGCCTTTAACATTGTCATGGCGCCAAATGAAACATGCTGTAATAGCAAGAAGCAAGAGATTTAGTCACAAGACAGAGGGGGTGTTATAAAGTCAATTTCCAGTCTAAACTCAATTTGACAAAATATGTAGTTACTGCCTGTTGGCATTGTAGGGCAGAGATGTGCATGTGTGTGTGTGTGTGTGTGTGTGTGTGACGTCTGCTGCCATACTCCTGCCAGCATTGCTGTTTTCCTCTGCAGGTTTATGACTAATCTTTCATTATAAAAGCTTTGGAAAAAAACAAACAGAAACAACAACAAAAAACAAAACAACAACCCAGAAATCGTCGCCAAGTAACAGCACAAGGGAAAACACACGCAACACCTGAGACTAGCACGAGAAGAACAAAATAATAAAAATAATAAATAAATAATAATGTTTAAAAAGTAAGCAACAAGACTGGATCCTTACAAAGACACATCACGGAAAACGGCTAATCAGACTTCGTATGTATTTATAAGCATTCAGCACCATCTGATGAGTAGAAAGCAGGGCTGTCTCCTGGTGTGCAGCTATCCAGGGCGTAAGAGCCAACGCAAAAAGTGCTAAGGCACAAGGCCTGTGTAGATTCTGATTCATCCAGGTCATGGTAGTCAAAGAGTTCTGGACTGGACTTGACAGGAGCTTGAAGACGTTTCACCTTTCATCCAAAAAGCTTCTTCACTTCTGAACTGAAGAAGCCTTTCTGACAAAAGTCCCAGAACTGAAGAAATGTGAAACGTCTTCAAGCTCCAAAAGGAGGTCTAGATGCTTACAAATGATCTCCTTTGAGGCACAAAACACATTTCCTCACATAATTAGCTGAGTGTTTTTCGAGAGATCGACGTACCACTACAATTTTCAGTAGCTAGCAGTAGCCTGGAAAAGGCATATATGTTATGCTTTTGATTAATAGGATTTCGCTTCAGCACACGCTGCACATGTCCCAGTCATTTCTTTCCTTCGCTATTCAATCATCGACTTCCCCCACTTCTGTGTATTGCTTCATAACATACTGCACTCGGTGTTTTGAGGTATTAAACTTTATACACTGTATGACCTGTTGTGGCCGAAAAGGAGGAAGTTAAGTTAGTCTTCCTTCCCTGAAGGCGCGTGAGCTGCGCTTCCCAGCATCTTCGCTTATTTCGCTCTGAGCAGCGCGGACGTGCGTCGCGCGACGGGAGACTACCCGCTCCCAAAGTCGTCCTGTGTTCACAAATTATTCAACTCGTAAAGGTGTTCTTACAAGCAAAGGCACTTCGGTTTGGGTAAGATGACTCGCGATAATGTAAAACTACAGTAAATGTCGTTGGTTTAATGTTGTTTTGTGGCTTATTGTTTTGTTTTCTGATTTTTTTTTCTGTGGGGGGATAATGAGCTGAAATTAGTAGTCATATGATCATATGACATGTTGAATTATAAGAGTAGGATATTTTAAAAGTTACAGACAATGTTACGACCAAGTAATTATGCTTGTTTTGTGGCTACTTTGTCTTGACATCAGGACTAAAAGGCAATGTAAGCTTGGCTATCAGGTCAGGTGTGGATCCAAGTAAAGCGCTAATTGAGTCGACAATCTTTTTTCTGTATTGGGCAAAATCTTAACATGTGCCATAATATTCGGAGTGGGTGTATATGTTAATTTTTTTTCTGTATACACCGCGAGAGTGAATATTTCTGAGGTTCACGTAAAGCGCTTATTTGCGTTCTCTGTTGTGGAATTTCCCCTCCGCAAAAAAGTGATCTTTTTAAGTTCAAAGGCTCAGAATTTCTGACTCTTAATCAAAAGAATGAGCGCGTGGGCATGTAGCCACTCATCTTCTAAAAATAACCTTCAGGTTGATTTGCAGTGTGTTTTCACTTTTAATGACAGGTTAGGACACAAGTGAGGAGCTTTTTTTATTTGACAATGAAGATCTCTTGTATTTAAGACAAAAAGCACGAAAAATAAGTGATGTACACATACATTTACACATATACCCTTTTATTACTAGTATATTATTGGTATGTGCCACCAAATTACACAGGCCTATCAATTTGATATTTAATTCATCATGCAGTGAATTAAAAGACCCCAAACTCCAATAAAAAAGGAACTAAAGATCAGGGCTGAGTTGCTGTGAACCTTTCAGCTGATTGTGTTGTTTTATCTGATCTGTCGTTCTCTGTAGTCACTGCTAATGCTCGTAGGCGCAACTTGTTCAAAGCTTACCTCACTTCCTGTATATCACAGAGCGTACAGCGGGTAAAAACCCATGCGCACCTTTACTCACTGCACACAACACACACACACACACACAGACATATAGAGAGACTCAGCGCTGTGCTTCCTGGCAGGCGGAGGAGAACAGAGAGGTACGTAAAAGTCGCGCGTCTTCCCTTGGTCTCTGCCTCTCCTAGTTCTGGCGTGCGTGTGGTCGGTTCTACCTGCCTTAGTTCTGGCTCTCCTGGTTCTGGCGTGCGTGTGGTCGGTTCTACCTGCCTTAGTTCTGGCTCTCCTGGTTCTGCTGTGTGGTCGGTTCTGCCTGCCTTAGTTCTGGCTCTCCTGGTTCTGCTGTGTGGTCGGTTCTACCTGCCTTAGTTCTGGCTCTCCTGGTTCTGCTGTGTGGTCGGTTCTACCTGCCTTAGTTCTGGCTCTCCTGGTTCTGCTGTGTGGTCGGTTCTACCTGCCTTAGTTCTGGCGTGCGGTTCTACCTGCCTTAGTTCTGGCTCTCCTGGTTCTGGCCTCCATGCGGTTCTACCTTCTGGCTCTCCTGATTCTTGAGTGCGTGTGGTCGGTTCTACCTGCCTTAGTTCTGGCTCTCCTGATTCTGGAGTGCGTGTGGTCGGTTCTACCTGCCTTAGTTCTGGCTCTCCTGGTTCTGGCGTGTGGCTGGTTCTACCTGCGAGGAGTGGGCTTCCTGTGGGGGTAACTGGCAGAGGTGAGGTGAGTCCACGCGGCCGTGGGCCAGTTTGGTGCGCCCCAGAAGTTACTGTAGTGAGTGGGGCCTGCTGAACACACTGGAAGATATGGGGGTGGAAGGGTGGTGGTGATGGGGTGGGTGGGGTTGGTGGTGGTGATGGAGGTGATGGCGGTGATGGGGTGGGTGGGTGGAGAGGGAGAGGAAAGGTGGAGGGTGGCAGACGTTACTGTAGTGAGTGGGGCCTGCTGAACACACTGGATGATATGGGGGTGGTGATGGGGGTGAGGTTAGTGGGGGTGGGTGGGGTTGGTGGTGGTGATGGAGGTGATGGCGGTGATGGGGTGGGTGGGTGGATAGGTAGAGGAAAGGTGGAGGGTGGCAGAAGTTACTGTAGTGAGTGGGGCCTGCTGAACACACTGGATGATATGGGGGTGGTGATGGGGGTGATGGCGGTGGAGAGGGAGAGGAAAGGTGGAGGGTGGCAGACGTTACTGTAGTGAGTGTGCCATTCACGCATCTGCCATTTACTGTCAACCACAAGAGGAAGAAAAGGGTAGGGGCTGGTGGTTATGACGGGCCTCTCTGGTTCCTGTGTGTGTGTGTGTGCGTGTGTTTGGTGTGTGTGTGTGTGTGTGTGTGTGTGTGTGTTTGGTGTGTGTGCGTGTGCGTGTGTGTGTGGATGTATGCGTGTGTTTGGTGTGAGTGTGTATGTGTGTGCCTGTGTGTATGTGTGTGAGTATGTTTGTTTGTGTGTGTACGGGTTTGTGTGTGTGTGTGTGTTTGAATGTGTAAGCTTGTGTGTGCATGTGTTTGAGTGTGTGTTTGTGTGTGTTTGGGTTTTTGTGTTTGAATGTGTAAGCTTGTGTGTGAGCATGTGTGTTTGTGTGTATACGGGCTTGTGTGAGTGTGTGTGTTTGAATGTGTAAGCTTGAGTGTGTATGTGTGTGTCTGTGTGTTTGTGTGTACGGACTTGTGTGTCTGTGTGTGTATGAATGTGTAAGCTTGAGTGTGTATGTGTGTGAGTATGTGTGTTTGTGTGTGTACAGGCTTGTGTGTGTGTGTTTGAATGTGTAAGCTTGAGTGTGTATGCGTGTAAGTCTGTGTGTTTGTGTGTGTACGGGCTTGTGTGTGTGTGTGTGTGTTTGAATGTGTAAGCTTAGGTGTGTATGTGTGTGTGTTTGTGTGTGTACGGTAGGGCCGCTCAATTAATCGAATTCTAATCGTGATAACGATTTCAGGGCCAAACGATCTCAAAACAAAATAAAAAAAACAAAACAAATAAAATCGAGGGCAACAATGTTTTTGTCCTAATTATTTTCTACTGTTTGTACTGTACATTAGATGTATACATTAGACATTTCTACTGTTTGTACATTAGACATCAAAGGAGACTTACTAATGTTTACGAAGAAAGGTATTAGGCAAAATCCGAAGGTACAAGAATGTTTTTTAGAAATGTTTTTGAATACATTTTCAATAAATGAAGCATGTTACTGAGGAAAACAAATTAATCGTTTGAATAATCGTGATTTCAGTTTTGTCCCAAATAATCGTGATTCCGATTTTTTCCATAATCAAGCTGCCTTAGTGTACAGGCTTGTGTGTGTGTTTCAATGTGTAAGCTTGAGTGTGTATGTGTGTGAGTCTGTGTGTTTGTGTGTGTACGGGCTTGTGTGTGTGTGTGTATGAATATGTAAGCTTGAGTGTGTATGTGTGTGAGTCTGTGTGTTTGTGTGTGTAGCAGAGATTACATTTAATGAGTCCGTGTTTCTACACTAGTTCCCATTAGACTATCCACTTAGTGTAGTCTTGTTGTATCCACTTAGTGTAGTCTTGTTGTATCCACTTAGTGTAGTCTTGTTGTATCCACTTAGTGTAGTCTTGTTGTATCCACTTAGTGTAGTCTTGTTGTATCCACTTAGTGTAGTCTTGTTGTATCCAGCTAGTGTAGTCTTGTTGTATCCACTTAGTGTAGTCTTGTTGTATCCACTTAGTGTAGTCTTGTTGTATCCACTTAGTGTAGTCTTGTTGTATCCACTTAGTGTAGTCTTCTTGTATCCACTTAGTGTAGTCTTGTTGTATCCAGCTAGTGTAGTCTTGTTGTATCCACTTAGTGTAGTCTTGTTGTACACACTTAGTGTAGTCTTGTTGTATCCACTTAGTGTAGTCTTGTTGTATCCACTTAGTGTAGTCTTGTTGTATCCACTTAGTGTAGTCTTGTTGTATCCACTTAGTGTAGTCTTGTTGTATCCACTTAGTGTAGTCTTCTTGTATCCACTTAGTGTAGTCTTGTTGTATCCAGCTAGTGTAGTCTTGTTGTACACACTTAGTGTAGTCTTGTTGTATCCAGCTAGTGTAGTCTTGTTGTATGCAGTTAGTGTAGTCTTGTTGTATCCACTTAGTGTAGTCTTGTTGTATCCACTTAGTGTAGTCTTGTTGTATCCACTTAGTGTAGTCTTGTTGTATCCAGCTAGTGTAGTCTTGTTGTACACACTTAGTGTAGTCTTCTTGTATCCACTTAGTGTAGTCTTCTTGTATGCAGTTAGTGTAGTCTTGTTGTATGCAGTTAGTGTAGTCTTGTTGTATCCACTTAGTGTAGTCTTGTTGTATGCAGTTAGTGTAGTCTTGTTGTATCCACTTAGTGTAGTCTTGTTGTATCCAGCTAGTGTAGTCTTGTTGTACACACTTAGTGTAGTCTTCTTGTATCCACTTAGTGTAGTCTTGTTGTATCCAGTTAGTGTAGTCTTGTTGTATCCAGCTAGTGTAGTCTTGTTGTACACACTTAGTGTAGTCTTCTTGTATCCACTTAGTGTAGTCTTGTTGTATGCAGTTAGTGTAGTCTTGTTGTATCCAGTTAGTGTAGTCTTGTTGTATGCAGTTAGTGTAGTCTTGTTGTATGCAGTTAGTGTAGTCTTCTTGTATGCAGTTAGTGTAGTCTTGTTGTATGCAGTTAGTGTAGTCTTGTTGTATGCAGTTAGTGTAGTCTTGTTGTATGCAGTTAGTGTAGTCTTCTTGTATGCAGTTAGTGTAGTCTTGTTGTATGCAGTTAGTGTAGTCTTGTTGTACACACTTAGTGTAGTCTTGTTGTATGCAGTTAGTGTAGTCTTGTTGTATCCAGTTAGTGTAGTCTTCTTGTATGCAGTTAGTGTAGTCTTCTTGTATGCAGTTAGTGTAGTCTTCTTGTATGCAGTTAGTGTAGTCTTCTTGTATGCAGTTAGTGTAGTCTTGTTGTATCCACTTAGTGTAGTCTTGTTGTATCCACTTAGTGTAGTCTTGTTGTATCCACTTAGTGTAGTCTTGTTGTATCCAGTTAGTGTAGTCTTGTTGTATGCAGTTAGTGTAGTCTTGTTGTATGCAGTTAGTGTAGTCTTGTTGTATCCAGTTAGTGTAGTCTTGTTGTCTTGCTGTCATGCTGACATGGGCCCCTGCTAGTTGTGCTGGACAGACGATCGGATCAGAATGCTTGTGGGAGACTCACTAAGGAATCAGAACTCAGTAGAACCTCAGAGCTTCTGTGGGGTTCTGGAATGTTCCTGGTTTTGCAGAAGATAAAGTGATGGATGTTTGGCAAAGTGTGTGAGTGACTGAGGCAAAGTTGGGAAGCGAATGAGAACATAAGAGAGAGAAAGAATGAGAGGAGGAATGGAAATGACAGAGGAGCAGAGTGAGTGTCGGTAGATGCATTTGTAGCATGAGTTATTCTCTTTTGGATTTTGTTTTGTGTACTTAAGAGAAAAAGAGGGAGAGAGAGAGGGAGAGAGAAACAGAGTTGGGAAGGGAGGGAGAGGCAGATACAGACATAAAAAAGAAAGAGTACTTTGATATCACACTTCCTAATCAAATGAGTCTCCCTTTTAGATGGACATTCTGCAACATCTGTGTCATTTTCCTGCTAAGGAGGGTGTGGGCGTTGGCTGATGTTGCTGTAGTTACTGGCAGGCAGGATTGATAACGAGGCTCCGTCACGTTTTCGTGAAACTGGAGTCCCATTTCTGATTACTGTGCACAAGGACATGGTACACACACACACATACACACACATACACACACATACACACAGACACATACACACACACAAACACAAACACAGACACATACACACACCACCTGCCTTGGAGTCCCATTTCTGATTACTGTGCGCGAGGACATGGTACACACACACACACACACACACACACACACACACACACACATACACACACCACTAGCCCTATTGTGTGCGAGGAGATGTCACACAGCTCAGCAGCTAGATTGGCATACTCAGCTGGCACTGCGCAACATTAACATAACAACACACACACACACACACACGCACTCAGCTAGCACTACATTTTCACAACAACACTCACACACACACACTCAGCTAGCACTGCGCAACATTTTTACAACAACACACACACACACACACACACACACACACACACACACACACACACACACACACACACACACACTCAGCTAGCACTGCACAACGTTTTTACAACACACACACACACACACTTAGCTAGCACTGCACAACATTTTTACAACAACACACACACACACACTCAGCTAGCACTGTGCAACATTTTTACAACAACACACACATTCAGCTAGCACTGCGCAACATTTTTACAACAACACACTGCTACTTCAGAGATCAGATTAAAAGGTCTTATTTAAATGTCTTATTCTGTATTTTTAAATTTTTTATTAAGCATGTTTAACAGACTCTATTGACCCACGTGTGTGTGTGTGTGTGTGTGTGTGTGTGTGTGTGCGTGTGTGTGTGTGTGTAAGAGGTTCACAGTGTCTTCCTTTGCTCAATACTGTAAACTGTGCTGAGTGGTCACACACTGTTTCTGTCCACAGGGCAATTCTCAAACAAACAGAGACACATAGACAGCCACACACACATACATACACACTCACACTCACACACACACACACACACACACACACAGACACATAGACAGCCGCACACACACACATATACACTCTCACACACACACAAACACAGAGACACATAGACAACCACACACACAGACACACACATGCGCACACACACACAGACACATAGACAGCCCCCCCCCCACACACACACATAGACAGCCACACACACAGACACACACACACACACACACACACACACATAGACAGCCCCCCCCCCCCCCCCCCACACATACATAGACGGCCACACACACAGCCACAGACACAGACACACACACACACACACACACACACACACACACACACACACACACACACACACACACATCTGTCTGGAAGTGGAGCGGAGGCCCTGCAGTAGGGGCTTGTTGACCCCAGGCGTGATGCACCTGATGTGGGCGCTTGGTGTGCTGCTGCTCCCCCTGCTGGTGGAGACACACCGCACACACACCACTCCCCACAGTAAGTGCCTTCAGTCTGTGTGTGTGTGTGTGTGTGTGTGTGTGTGTGTGTCTTTCAGTTTATGTGTGTCTTTCAGTGTGTGTGTGTGTGTGTGTGTGTGTGTGAGAGAGAGAGAGAGAGAGAGAGAGAAAGAGAGAGAGAAAGTGTGTGTAAGAGAATGACATAGTAAGAGAGAGAGAATGACAGAGAGAGAGAGAGAAAGAAAGAAAGAGACAGAGAGAGACAGAGACATAAAAAGACAGAATGACAGAGAGAGAGAGAGAATGACAGATAGATAGAAACAGAGAAATAGAAAGAGAAAATGACAGAAAAAGAGAGAATGACAGAGAGAGAGAGAAAGAGAGAGAGAGTGAGAGAGTTTATCTCTGTGTGTTTGTGTCCTTACTGGAGGTTCTGCCCTGATGCTTCCTCAGTCCTCAGGAACTTGCCCTCTGGCCAATCAGCACGCTCATGTGTGGCATCTAAGCAAGGAGCCTGTGTGTGTGTGTATGTGTGTGTGTGTGTGTGTATGTGTGTATGTGTGTATGTGTGCATGTAAAATAGAGTTTCTGCAGTGCTACAATAACTGTGTGTGTGTGTGTGTGTGTGTGTGTGTGTGTGTGTGTGTGTGTGTGTGTGTGTGTGTGTGTGTGTGTGTGTGTGTGTGTGTAAAATAGGCTCTTTGGAGTGTTACAATAACTACGTGGACTACCCATTCAAGCAGCGCCCCCTCATTACCTGCTCCTGGATACAGGAGGAGCCAGACACACACCTGGCCCTCAGCTACAAGAATGGGTACACACACACACACACACACACACACACGCACACGCGCACACACACACACACACGGCCCTCGGGTACAAGAACGGGTACACACACACACACACACTCACACACACACACACCTGGCCCTCAGCTACAAGAACGGGTACACACACACACACACACACACACACACGGCCCTCAGGTGCAAGAACGGGTACACACACACACACACACACATGGCCCTCAGCTACAAGAACGGGTACACACAGACACACACACACACACACACACACACACACACACACACACACACACACCTGGCCCTCAGCTACAAGAACGGGTACACACACACACACACACACACACACACACACACCTGGCCCTCAGCTACAAGAACGGGTACACACACACACACACACACACACACACACACACACACACACACTCACACTTACATCACTTTCTTTCTCTGTCTGTCTGTCTCTCCCTCTGTTTCTGTCTCCCTCTCCCTGTCTCCCTCTCTCCCTGTCTGTCCCCTCCCCACTGGTGTCTCTAAGGTCCCCGTGTGTCACGAGCAGCACATCGGCCAGTCAGAGCGCTGTCACGAGCAGCACACTGGCCAATCAGAGGGCTGTCACGAGCAGCACACTGGCCAATCAGAGGGCTGTCACAAGCAGCACACGGGCCAATCAGAGGGCTGTCACGAGCAGCACACGGGCCAATCAGAGGGCTGTGCAGTGTGAGTACAAGGCCAGTGATGTGCCCCTCACCATCGGCGGGAAATACACCTTCTTCTTCCACAGCCCCCAGCACCTCACACCACACACACTCTCAGCCAGCCTCAGCCAGCACGGTGAGCCGTCTGTGTGTGTGTGTGTGTGTGTGTGTGTGTGTGTGTGTGTGTGTGTGTGTGTGTCTGTCTAGAACTGACTCTGTGTGTGTGTGTGTGTGTGTGTGTGTGTGTCTAGAACTGACTGTGTGTGTGTGTGTGTGTGTGTGTGTGTGTCTAGAACTGACTCTGTGTGTGTGTGTGTGTGTGTGTGTGTGTGTGTAGAATTGACTCTGTGTGTGTGTGTGTGTGTGTGTGTGTGTGTGTGTGTGTGTATAACTAACTGTGTGTGTGTATGTGTGTCTAGAACTGACTCGGTGTGTGTGCCTGTAACTGACTCGGTGTGTGTGTGTGTGTGTATAACTAACTGTGTGTGTGTATGTGTGTGTGTATAACTAACTGTGTGTGTGTGTATAACTGACTGTTTGTGTGTGTGTTTGTGTGTATATAACTCACTCTGTATGTGTGTGTGCGTGTGTATAACTGAATGAGTGTGTGTGTGTGTGGGCAGGGGGGTCTCATGTTTAAAGTTTAAAGAAGTTTAAAGGAGAACTTGATGAGGCACAAATAACATGAACTGAAACTAAAAGCAGCATCCACTGAGCAGGATAACTTTAAGCCCGTTAGCCATCTACTGTGCGCTATAACGTTTAGCCCATTAGCCAGCCACTGTGCGCTATAACTTTAATCCTGTTAGCCATCTACTGTGCGCTATAACGTTTAGCCCGTTAGCCAGCCACTGTGCGCTATAACTTTAATCCCGTTAGCCATCTACTGTGCGCTATAACGTTTAGCCCGTTAGCCAGCCACTGTGCGCTATAACTTTAAGCCTGTTAGCCATCCACTGTGCGCTATAACTTTAAGCCCGTTAGCCATCTACTGTGCGCTATAACGTTTAGCCCATTAGCCAGCCACTGTGCGCTATAACTTTAATCCCGTTAGCCATCCACTGTGCGCTATAACTTTAATCCCGTTAGCCATCCACTGTGCGCTATAACTTTAATCCCGTTAGCCATCCACTGTGCGCTATAACTTTAAGCCCGTTAGCCAGCCACTGTGCACTCTAACTTTAAGCCTGTTAGCCAGCCACTGTGCGCTATAACTTTAATCCCATTAGCCATCCACTGTGTGCTATAACTTTAATCCCGTTAGCCATCCACTGTGCCCTATAACTTTAAGCCTGTTAGCCAGCCACTGTGCGCTATAACTTTAAGCCTGTTAGCCAGCCACTGTGTGCTATAACTTTATGCCTGTTAGCCAGCCACTGTCTGCTATAACTTTAAGCCCATTAGCCATCCACTGTGCGCTATAACTTTAAGCCCGTTAGCCATCCACTGTGCGCTATAACTTTAAGCCCGTTAGCCATCCACTGTGCGCTATAACTTTAAGCCCGTTAGCCATCCACTGTGTTGCTTGACAGAATATGACCTAAAAGCGATGACACTTCTGTCTGCGCCACACAGCTTGTCGGCCTTTAATGTGTTTTTGGAGTTGGCCTTTAATGTGTGTCTGAGTGTGCAGCATTTGTCTTGTACGAGTGCATCTATTTGGTATTCTGACGCTGCTTTTCTCTGTGTTTGCATCTACTATATGTATTGTGGCATGTCATTTCTCTGTTGATATTATACTATTTGATCTTTTGTGTTTGCTGTTATTTAGTATTATGATGTTGTTCTTTTTCCTTCGTGTTCTGTATGTAGCATGTTGTTTACTAGTACGTTTTACATGTTGCATCTATCTGATGATGTGGCATAGTGTTTTTCTTTACGTTTTTCGTACTTCATTTCATTTTGTACAGATGGTCTGGACTAGCTTGGTAAACCCGTCCCTCGTACTTCATTTCATTTTGTACAGGTGGTCTGGACTAGCCTGGTAAACCCGCCCCTCGTACTTCATTTCAATTTGTACAGAGGGTCTGGACTAGCCGGGTAAACCCGTCCCTCGTACTTCATTTCGTTTTGTATAGAGGGTCTGGACCGGGATCTCTTGAGGGTCATTTAATCGGCCACAGCAAGACTGATCCAATCAGCGAACAGAGGGTGTGTTCGTTAGCCGTGTCGTTGACCTTGTGTGCTACATTTGAACTGTAGTGTGTAGGTAGGCTAATTGCATACATGACGACCAGGCGTTAGCGATTGGGTAAAGGCAGAGGCACTTTTTTTAAACTTCAGCAGAGTCCACACCTCCAGGAAGAAATCGTTTCTGACGGTCTCTGTTCCAGACCCTCTGTACAAAATGACATGAAGTATGAGGGGCTGGTTTACCAGGCTAGTCCAGACCCTGTGTACAAAATGAAATGAAATACGAGTGGCTAGTTTACCAGGCTAACATTTTGCAGTATGTTCTTCCCTTTTCTGCTCGTGTCTGTCAGATATTCTGTTTTGTTGTTGTCTCTTCACGTCTTTTGGATGAAACATTAGGTTGGGCTGTTTCTAATGTGGCATTGCTTTGTGCAAGAGTGTCTAACAAGAATGACCTGTATATGTTGCGAGTATGGGTGTGATAACCTTTAACTGACCTGTAGATATTGCCAGTGTGTGTGTCTGTGATGACCTTTAAACCCACTGTGTGTGTGTGTGTGTGTGTGTATGTGTGTGTGTGTGTGTGTGTGTGTATGATGACCTTTAACCCCTGTGTGAATGTTCGTTTGTGTGAATGTGTGTGTGTGTGTGTGTGTTTGATGACCTTTAACCCCAGTGTGTGTATGTGCGTTTGTGTGTATGTGTGTGAATGTGTGTGTGTGTTTGATGACCTTTAACCCCAGTGTGTGTATGTGCGTTCGTGTGAATGTGTGTGTGTGTGTGTGTGTGTTTGATGACCTTTAACCCCAGTGTGTGTGTATGTGTGTGTGTGTTTGATGCATAACCTGCTGGCCTCTCCATGTCTGGTGCAGTGCGAGTGATGAGCCCCCAGAAGCTGAGTGTGGAGACCCTAAAGGGCAAAGGTCACAGGCTGAGGTGGATGAGCCCCTACCCCAACTCCACATCCCTGACCTCCGACCTCAGCTACCAGCTGACCTACGGCATCTCCGGCCACGACTGGATGGTATGTTGGCTACACATCTCAAAGACTACAACTACCAGACTCAAGAACAGCCTAGGAACCTGCACGCATGTGCTGATTTGTAGTTCTTTTGAAACTCTTGAGATCGGCTGGGCTTTAGCTCTGTCTTTCTCTATGTGTGTGTGTGTGTGTGTGTGCGTGTGTGTGTGTGCGTGTGTTTTGATGGATCAATCCAAACATGTACTGACATTACCAATCATGAGTTTGCTACTGTTTTTACACACACTGATATGCATTCTACCCTGGAATGTAGTACTGTGTGACTGTATGAGTGTAAGACTAAGATCGCTATGATATGTGGGCAGTTGGTATTTACAGTAAGCAATCCCTAAGATAACTGGGCACTTACAAGGAAGTCTCAGTTTCCACTTTATCTAGCAATCTACTGCAAGTCTTTCTGAAGACAAATGCAGCCATTGTCGTTCTTTAAAGGTGACCATTTCAGTTCTCTTGAGGTGGTTTTTATAATTGACCTTTCATGACATTACCCTTTGCTGCAGTGCCAGACTTCTGGCTGTGTGTGTGTGTGTGTGTGTGTGAGTGAGTGTGTGTGTGTGTGTTTGTGTATTTCAGAGTGTGTTTCAGTATGTGAATGTTTCAAAGTGTGTGTGAGTGTGTGTGTGTGTTTGTGTATTTGAGAGTGTGTTTCAGTATGTGAATGTTTCAAAGTGTGTGTGTGTGTGTGTGTGTGTGTGTGTTAAGCCAACCCCTTATCAAACTGATCAGAGGACACTCCCCTGGTTAGAGTGTTCTGAGACCTTCGCCTTACATGCAACTGAAACGTGTGTATGTGTGTGTATGTTTCAGTTCTGAGAATGACGTGCACACACCCAGAGCAAGTCACCGTGTGTGTGTGTGAGTGTGTGCAGACCAAGACCGAGTCATGGGATATGTGTATGTGTGTGTGCGCCCATACATGTATGCAGGAGAGTGTGTGGGTGTGTGTGTGTGTGTGTGTGTGTGTGTGCAGACCAAGAGCAAGTCACGCAATGTGTGTGTGTGCGTGTGTTGTGTGTGTGTGCGTAGGTGTGTGTGTTTGTGCAGACCTACAGCCAGTGACAGGATGTGTTTATGTGTGTGTGTGTGTGTGTGTGTGTGTGTGTGTGTGTGTGTGTGTGTGTGTGTGTGAGAAAGAGAGGTGTGCAGCACTGCAGCTGTGATGTCGATGGTCGATAAGCATCTATCTCTCTTTGTTGTTTTTGAACGTCTGTTCTCGAATCTCTCTTCTCCAACCTCTCTTCTTCAACCTCTCTTCTCTTCCTCTCTTCTCTTCCTCTCTTCTCTTCCTCTCTTCTCTTCCTCTCTTCTCTTCCTCTCTTCTCCAACCTCTCTTCTCCAACCTCTCTTCTCTTCCTCTCTTCTCTTCCTCTCTTCTCTTCCTCTCTTCTCCAACCTCTCTTCTCCAACCTCTCTTCTCTTCCTCTCTTCTCTTCCTCTCTTCTCCAACCTCTCTTCTCCAACCTCTCTTCTCTTCCTCTCTTCTCTTCCTCTCTTCTCCAACCTCTCTTCTTCAACCTCTCTTCTCTTCCTCTCTTCTCTTCCTCTCTTCTCCAACCTCTCTTCTCTTCCTCCATGCAGACACTGGACACCAGGGCCACGGCTCAGGAGATCGGAGTGGGACAGCTGTTACCGGGACAACGCTACGAGGCCAGAGTGCGGGCACGGTCCAGCGACTGGCAGTGGAGCGCGTGGAGCCCCCCTGTGGTCTGGAGTACAGAGGAGGGTGCGTCTTGCAGCCCTCACTGCACTGCGCATGTCACTAGAAGGGATGCTAATTTAGCCAGAAGTGACGTACACTCTCGCAAAGCATAAATGAAAGTGTAACTGAGAACCTCACCCTAACACTAACACTAACCCTAAAGTGTAACTGAGAACCTTACCCTCACACTAAACCTAACACTAACACTAACCCTAAAGTGTAACTGAGAACCTTACCCTAACACTAACACTAACCCTAAAGTGTAACTGAGAACCTTACCCTAACACTAAACCTAACACTAACACTAACCCTAAAGTGTAACTGAGAACCTCACCCTAACACTAAACCTAACACTAACACTAACCCTAAAGTGTAACTGAGAACCTTACCCTAACACTAAACCTAACACTTACACTAACCCTAAAGTGTAACTGAGAACCTTACCCTAACACTAACACTAACCCTAAAGTGTAACTGAGAACCTTACCCTAACACTAACACTAACCCTAAAGTGTAACTGAAAACCCACCCTAACACTAAACCTAACACTAACACTAACCCTAAAGTGTAACTGAGAACCTTACCCTAACACTAACACTAACCCTAAAGTGTAACTGAGAACCTTACCCTAACACTAAACCTAACCCTAAACTGTAACTGAGAACCTTACCCTAACACTAACACTAACCCTAAAGTGTAACTGAGAACCTTACCCTAACACTAACACTAATCCTAAAGTGTAACTGAAAACCCACCCTAACACTAAACCTAACACTAACACTAACCCTAAAGTGTAACTGAGAACCTTACCCTAACACTTACACTAACCCTAAAGTGTAACTGAGAACCTTACCCTAACACTAAACCTAACACTAACACTAACCCTAAAGTGTAACTGAGAACCTTACCCTAACACTAACACTAACCCTAAAGTGTAACTGAGAACCTTACCCTAACACTAACTATAACCCTAA
>CM050210.1:2412627-2415127 GCA_027475355.1 Coilia nasus | reverse complement strand
AGAGTAGAGTAGAGTAGAGTAGAATAGAATAGAGTAGAATAGAATAGAGTAGAGTAGAGTAGAATAGAATAGAATAGAGTAGAGTAGAGTAGAGTAGAGTAGAATAGAGTAGAGTAGAGTAGAATAGAATAGAATAGAATAGAGTAGAGTAGAGTAGAATAGAATAGAGTAGAATAGAGTAGAGTAGAGTAGAATAGAATAGAATAGAATAGAGTAGAGTAGAGTAGAGTAGAATAGAATAGAGTAGAATAGAATAGAGTAGAGTAGAGTAGAATAGAATAGAATAGAGTAGAGTAGAGTAGAGTAGAATAGAGTAGAGTAGAGTAGAGTAGAGTAGAATAGAATAGAATAGAGTAGAGTAGAGTAGAGTAGAATAGAGTAGAGTAGAATAGAATAGAATAGAGTAGAGTAGAGTAGAATAGAATAGAGTAGAGTAGAATAGAGTAGAGTAGAATAGAGTAGAGTAGAATAGAGTAGAGTAGAATAGAGTAGAGTAGAGTAGAATAGAATAGAATAGAATAGAATAGAATAGAATAGAATAGAATAGAATAGAGTAGAATAGAATAGAGTAGAATAGACAAATGCCTTTTATTGTCACTACATACAAGTACAACAACTAGCAGTTAGCAATTTCACTGCATGTCCTACTCTGCCCAGTTTATCTATGCATGGGACAATAAACACATCCTTGTACAATGAGATTAAATATCCTTGTACAATGAGATTAATAGCAGCTCCCTCTCCAGTGCAGCCATGTATGTATAATATTTACAGCATAGAATAAAATAAATAATAGTAATAATTACAGTATTGTGGTCTGATGTGGCTATTCTACAGTACGGGGTGTAGAGGTGGTGGGATGTGTGTATTTAACAGCACGGGGTGTAGAGGTGGTGGGATGTGTGTATTTAACAGCACGGGGTGTAGAGGTGGTGGGATGTGTGTATTTAACAGCACTGGGTGTAGAGGTGGTGTGATGTGTGTATTTTATCGTACTGGGTGTAGAGGTGGTGGGATGTGTGTATTTAACGGCACTGGGTGTAGAGGTGGTGTGATGTGTGTATTTAACAGCACTGGGTGTAGAGGTGGTGGGATGTGTGTATTTAACAGTAGGGGGTGTAGAGGTGGTGGGATGTGTGTATTTAACAGCACTGGGTGTAGAGGTGGTGGGATGTGTGTATTTAACAGCACTGGGTGTAGAGGTGGTGGGATGTGTGTATTTAACAGTACGGGGTGTAGAGGTGGTGGGATGTGTGTATTTAACAGCACTGGGTGTAGAGGTGGTGGGATGTGTGTATTTAACAGCACTGGGTGTAGAGGTGGTGTGATGTGTGTATTTAACAGTAGGGGGTGTAGAGGTGGTGGGATGTGTGTATTTAACAGCACTGGGTGTAGAGGTGGTGTGATGTGTGTATTTAACAGTAGGGGGTGTAGAGGTGGTGGGATGTGTGTATTTAACAGCACTGGGTGTAGAGGTGGTGGGATGTGTGTATTTAACAGCACTGGGTGTAGAGGTGGTGGGATGTGTGTATTTAACAGTACGGGGTGTAGAGGTGGTGTGATGTGTGTATTTAACAGCACTGGGTGTAGAGGTGGTGGGATGTGTGTATTTAACAGCACTGGGTGTAGAGGTGGTGTGATGTGTGTATTTTATCGTACTGGGTGTAGAGGTGGTGGGATGTGTGTATTTAACGGCACTGGGTGTAGAGGTGGTGGGATGTGTGTATTTAACAGCACGGGGTGTAGAGGTGGTGGGATGTGTGTATTTAACAGCACGGGGTGTAGAGGTGGTGGGATGTGTGTATTTAACAGCACTGGGTGTAGAGGTGGTGTGATGTGTGTATTTTATCGTACTGGGTGTAGAGGTGGTGGGATGTGTGTATTTAACGGCACTGGGTGTAGAGGTGGTGTGATGTGTGTATTTAACAGCACTGGGTGTAGAGGTGGTGGGATGTGTGTATTTAACAGTAGGGGGTGTAGAGGTGGTGGGATGTGTGTATTTAACAGCACTGGGTGTAGAGGTGGTGGGATGTGTGTATTTAACAGCACTGGGTGTAGAGGTGGTGGGATGTGTGTATTTAACAGTACGGGGTGTAGAGGTGGTGGGATGTGTGTATTTAACAGCACTGGGTGTAGAGGTGGTGGGATGTGTGTATTTAACAGCACTGGGTGTAGAGGTGGTGTGATGTGTGTATTTAACAGTAGGGGGTGTAGAGGTGGTGGGATGTGTGTATTTAACAGCACTGGGTGTAGAGGTGGTGTGATGTGTGTATTTAACAGTAGGGGGTGTAGAGGTGGTGGGATGTGTGTATTTAACAGCACTGGGTGTAGAGGTGGTGGGATGTGTGTATTTAACAGCACTGGGTGTAGAGGTGGTGGGATGTGTGTATTTAACAGTACGGGGTGTAGAGGTGGTGTGATGTGTGTATTTAACAGCACTGGGTGTAGAGGTGGTGGGATGTGTGTATTTAACAGCACTGGGTGTAGAGGTGGTGTGATG